>MDKJ01132023.1:0-26155 GCA_005239525.1 Nicotiana knightiana | reverse complement strand
TAAAGCACATAAAATGCGAGGTATATAATGCTTAAAATCACGAATTCTAGCCACACATCAAGTCTCTCCAAAATTTTTCAACAAAACTAATTCGATCTTGTGGGAAGCTAAATCGTTCCCCTTCTCCGCCATTGTATAGGTGGTAATATTCTCCTGAGGGTCCAAAGTTCCATACTATTTTGGCACGTCGGGCATTTTAACTGGTGTCGCGCTTGGTTTGTACGACAATTGAGTATACTTCTTTGAATTCGGCCCTTTCAACACTATTGGCGCACTTGGGGTTTGGTCCACACGGACGTTCACTTCCCTCATAAATTCCATGAGTTCACTTTTGAAGGGATCACTCTCATTGTTGTGACCGGATCCGTTCCCCTCGGCCTCATCGATGCCGACCTTGCCCCTCGAGGTGTTGTTGTCGACCCTCTGCATTGTTTGATTTACGGGAGCCCTAGGAGGAACTGGACCTCGCCCATTTGCGTTACTGGAAGCACCAGATAAGCCTGATTTAGTTCCATCATGACCTTATCCTGTCGTGTGAGATGGACTAGAATGACATCTCGTTGCTCCTGCAGGACCTTTACCGCTTCAACAACATGCTCTTCTTCAGCATCATCAGGCTCCCAAACATGTCGCGGGTACCGCCTGTCGTGGACTAGCGTGGCATCGTTCCCTTCATTATGGGTATCGCTGATTGAATCCTCGTGCTGAGGCTAGTCTCCTTGGGCCTCAAGATTGGTTATGGTGTTAACACCATTATTTGCCATTTTTTGTGATTTTTTGCTAAGAACAAATAATCAAAACACATTAGTAAAAGAGGCAAGGACCAACTTAATAACACAGCTATCTAGGCCCCACGGAGGGCGCCAAGAACTAATTTAATCCTGAGATAATATAATGATTAGATAAATATGCAATACGCATCCTTGAGATATTGAAGAAAATAGCAGAAATAATAGTTCTGGGAGCAGGGCTTTTGTGCACAACAACAATGAGATCAAAAAGCAAGAGGATAAAAGTACATTAATATTTGAATGGAGTGTAGCGTAAGTTTTCCAGGAAATTCGTGTCCTTTACAATGATAATGGAGCTCACTATTTTGAGCTGCCTCTAGGGAACAAGGTCCTAGGATCAAACCTTTATTTAATGTCAATTATGAGGGTCATTGAAGAATGTGTAACGGTGGGCATGGATGTCAAATTCTTTGTAAACGACAGTGTACTAAATGTTGTAGAATATTCTTCACTTAATGCTACCAGGTGGCAGACATTTATTATATTTTTAGGAGGACCATTCTTCCCGGTAACAGATGGAATAGGTTCCTTCAGTTTAAGCTATTCTCTGCCTTCGGCTCCATGTGTCACTTCCTTATGAGATCATTTAAAATAACATATTTTGGCCTATACTGGCAGTACACTGAGAAATCCAACGCTATCTTCCTTTTTAACTATTTTCCTTTTTTTACCAATGTGATCGTTGTTGATCATTACATCACTTAATTTCTAGTTTCTGAAATGTTCAGCAAGTTGCACAAGCAATTTTCATGACCCAAAATTCCAAATCACGAGGTCGTGATGGTGCCTAACACTGTTTGATTGGAAGGCTAACATATAATGATAAATATGCAAGGAATGAAACGAACGGTTAACAGCAGAATAATAATATAGAGTAACTCAACATCATATTTAATAACTCTAAAGATCAACACCGATGATCGACCATCCCAAGACGTGGAGTTACGAGTATATGAGCTACTAGAGTTTGCTAAATACATTTTCTTGAAAGAAATACAATATTGTTTGGTTAATAGAAACAATACATATGAAATAAAAAGATGACTCTAAGGCCTACAAACGATATGCAGCTCTACCTCGAGTCGTCTGCCTGGTATCTGCTAAGCACCTCATGAGACTCCGCTGGTACCAATATCTGAATCTGCACAAGAAGTAGATAAGTGTAGTATGAGTACATCGACCCAATGTAATCCGTAAATGTCGATCCTAACCCCGTCTAGTGACGAGGCTAAGACAAGACACCTACATATAAATCTGTACAGTTAAGAAGTGAAAATAACGAGATAACAAGTAAAATATAAGGTAAGATAACAAGATAACAACATGTGAGTGAGTCAACAAGTATGTAAGCACAAAGATATAGAACGAGAAATTAAAGGAAGGTACTACCAAAGTAAACCACAATTTATGCTTCAACAAACAACTTCAAACAAACCTTTCAAAGGTAATTACAAAGCATCATAGTCAAGTCCTCTATCTGAATAGAAAAATAAAGAATAACAATACTAACAAACGATACCACGTCACCCTTCGTGCTTTTACTCTCATCCTCACGACATAATATAATAGCTAGCACAGAAACACCCTTTGTGCATATCCTCACCTTCTCTCAAGTTGGTGACACACTTCGTGCAATGATACCGATATATGAAGAAAGCACGAAAACATCCTTCGTGTACAATCACTCTCTCTCACAAACATGGAAATACCCTTCGTGCAATTTATTCTTCCTTACCAAGAATCACACATAACATAGTACCTAGCTAGGTGGGAAGCATAAAAAACATCAAGGATAGTATTTGAACATAACTCGCCATATAAGAAATTACCAACACCTTTACACCAATAACCAAATCAATAATTCAATAATCTTAACACCCAGTATCTCAATAAGTTCAACATAGACAATAACATGGATAAGAGAAATCAAAGAGTTTCACAATCTATCTAAAGCATCGATATACAAAGTAACATGGCACAAACAAAGCTAACTCTACCCGCATGCTTATCCCATGGACAACGCATATACACTCGTCACCTTGCATATACGCCACCCAACATATAGATTATGTAGAAAATAGACTCAACTACACTCTAATCCCCTCAATCAAGGATAACCAAGACACTTACCTCTTTTAGAAACAAGATCAACAATCCGACACGGCTTTCCTGTAGAATAAGCTTCCAAACCACCCGAATCTAGTCAAATATTACTCAAATAAGTCAAAAAAAGCTTTATAAACTACCATAGTATCAAAAAGGTTCGATGTTTAACATATTTGAAAAAGTCAATAAAAAGTTAACCTGACCCATATGGTCGAAATCCAAAATTAAGATAAAATTCCGATTACCCATTCACCCTCGAGTCCAAATATGTGATTTGTTTCAAGATTCGGCCTCAATAAGAGGTCCAAATCTAAAAATTACAAAATCTTAAATTTCTACCCACAACCCCTATTTCTATTCTATGAAATCCTATATTCAATAGTGAAAATCCATGAAAAAGTAATGGAAATTAAACAAAATAAAGTTGAAGTTGCTAACATATAAGTTGGGAATAAATTGCTCTCCAAAATTACCTCTATGTGGAGTCTAGGTCTCAAAGATGGAGTAAAATTTGCTAAGTCTAGAAATCCCAACCTTTTACTCAGTTGCAGGTATCGCAATTACAAACTCTTGTTCACAAAAGCAAACCACTGATCGCAAAGCAGACAATGCCTAACCCTCTTAGATGTCACAAATACGACATATTTATCGCAAATGCGAACACTGGGACCCTTGCAAATGAGAAATAAGATTCGCAAAAGAGAAGCAGTCCCTTCTCCCACAGAGTCGCAATTGCGACATGAGTATCACAAATGTGAAGGCAGGCAAGGCTTCGCAAATGCAAAGCTTCCCGGCACTTCCTCAGCATCACAATGCGAGCTAGCACTCGTAAATGCGAGGCTCACATTTGTGAACAGACCATCGCAAATGCGAGGTGTAGTCTGTAGTACCAACAAATCTCAACCTTATAAAAAAAGGTCTGAAACTCATCCAAAACTCACCTGAGCTCCTCGAGCTCCAATACAAACATCCACATAAGTATAATAACATCATCTAAACTCGCTCGTAAGCTCAAATCATCAAATTGACATCTAAAATAAAAATAATCAAGCACCAAAGCTCAAAGAATTTCATAGTTCAAACATCAAAATTTCAACTTACATTAAGCGCCGAAACAGCCTCAGGTCAACCGGGACCCCAACCAAACATGCACATAAGTCAAAATTTATCATATAAATCTAACGGAATTTGTCAAAATACCGATCCAAAGTGGTTTACCAAAAATATTAACTATGGCCAACTCTGGCCATTTTCAGGTTCAAAAATCAAGTTTTATTTATAAATTTACATTTAGACTTTCTGAAAATAAACAAGGACCACGCAGGCAAGTCATAGATCATCAAATAGGTCTATGAAAGGTCTCAAATCATAAAAAAGGTAGCTAGTACTCAAAATGACCTATCGGGTCGTTACATTCTCTACCTCTAAAAGAAACGTTTGTCCTCGAGCGGACATAGAAATGTACCTGGGCTGGAAAAAAGGTGCGGATATCTACTAATTATGTTGGAATCGGACTCCCAAGTAGGCTCCTCGATCGGCTGACCTCTCTAATGCACTTTCACAGAAAGAATATTTTTAGATCTCAACATTCAAACTTGCCGATCTAGAATAGCAACCAGCTCTTCCTCATAAGTGAAAGACTCATCAAGTTGTATGTTGAAGTTAAATTTGTGACTTATCTTTATGGTACTTCCGAAGCATGGAATTACGAAGTACCGGACGTACCGCTACTAGTCTAAGAGGCAATGCAAGCCTATAAGCAACCTCCCAAACTCTCTCCAAGATCTCAAATGGACCAATAAACTTAGGCTCTACTTTCCCTTCTTTCCTAATTGCATCACGCCTTTCTTAGGAGAAACTCGTAGAAGAGAATTCACACCCTTCATGAAAGCCACGGCACGAACCTTTCTATATGCATAAATCTTTTTCCTAGATTGTGCTGTACAAAACCACTCCTGAATCAATTTCACCTTCTCTAAAGCATCACGAACTAAATCTATGCCCAATAATCTATCCTAACCCGGCTCAAACCAGCCAACCTTAGTATGACATCACCTCCCATATAAGGCCTCATACGGAGCCATCTAGATACTTGAGTGATAGCTATTGTTGTAGGCAAACTCTGTTAGAGGTAGAAACTGGTCCAACCGAGCCTCGAAATTAGTAGTGCATGCCCTCAACATATCCTCCAAAACCTGAATGCTCCGCTCGGACTGCCCGTCTGTTTAAGGGTGAAACGCAGTACTCAACTCAATTTTGATGCTCAACTCACATTGTGCAGCTCTCCAAAAGTGTGAAGTGAGCTGCGTGCCTCTGTCTTATATGATATAAAGGGGCACACCGCGCAGGCGAATAATATCCCTGTATGTAAACTGAGCCAACAACTTTGAATGAGTAGGAATTCATCAACGGGATGAAATGCACGTACTTGATCAACCGGTCCACAATGACCCAAATAGCACCATACTTCCTCAAGATCTATGGCAATCCTACCACAAAGTCCATAGTGATGCGTTCCCACTTCCACTCTGATATCACCAACTTCTGAGTCATGTTGCCCAATTTTTGATGTTCATACTTCACTTGCTGACAATTTAAACACCGAGAGACATGTCGAACAATGTTTTTCTTCATCTTCCTCTACCAATAATGATGCTTCAAGTCATGATACATCTTGGTGACACTAGGGTGAATAGAATACTGTGAGCTATAAGCCTTCTCAAGGATCAACTCTCTCAAACCATCAATATTCGGAACACAAATCCGGCCTTGAAGTCGCATAACACTATCATCCCCAATCACAACCTTCTTAGTTCCGCCTCGCAACACTGTGTCCTTCAACACCAACAAATGAGGATCATTAAATTGGCAATTCTTGATGAGTTCCAATAAAGATAACTATGCTACAACAAAAGCAAGAACCCCACTAGGCTTCGAAATATCCAACCTCACGAACCTGTTAGTCAAAGTCTGAAAATCCATGGCAAATGGTCTTTCCACCGACGGTATAAATGCCAAGCTACCTATGCTCTTCGCCTTCCTACGTATGGCATCAACCACTACATTATCCTTCCCCGAATGATACAATATGGTTATATCATAGTCTTGCAACAACTCCAACCATCTCCATTGCCTCAATACATCCTTTTTCTTTAATAGATGTTGGAGACTCCGATGATCAGTGTAGACCTCACATGGCATGACATATATGTAATGCCTCCAAGTTTTGAGCACGTGCACAACGGATGCTAACTCCAAATGATACGCAGGGTAGTTCTTATCATGGATCTTCAACTGACAAGATGCGTATGCAATCACTCTACCTTCCTGCATCAATACCACGCCAAGTCCAATATGTGAAACATAAAAATACACAGTATAAGACCCTTAACCTATAGAAAACACCCTCGGGTTGTAATCAAAGTAGTCTTGAGCTTCTGAAATCTCTCATCACACTCGTCAGACCATCTGAAAAGAGTTCCCTTCTTAGTAAACTTGGTCAATATGGCTGAGATAAATGAAAACCTGTCACGACCCCATTTTCCCACCTTAGAATGTCGTGATGGCACCTATTCTCTAGACTAGGTAAGCCTAACACTAAAGCAAGACTAATAAACTCATATAAACTCCCAAAATAAGATCTCAGCAACATGTCCCCCTAAATCGTTGGAACTGAGTCATAAGCGCTACAAAATAGTCTAAAATATCTACTATAACACTGTCTGAATGAGAAATACAACAGAAATCAAAGATAAGGGAAGGTAACTCTGAGGCTTGCGGACGCCAAGCAGGTATACCTTGAAGTCTCCGGAATATCGATTTCAAGCATGTGACTGGTGGCTGGGTGAATACCGAAGACAGAGTAGCAGATGACAAATATTCAAAGAATTGATATCGTGTAGCATTCATTGAGCAGATGTTACAAAGAATATCTGCATTATAACCAACCGTTATGCAACCATCAATGACGGTTTTATTCTCATTTAAGATGAGCTTGATTTGGGGATATTATCTCCCTATATAGAGCTATAAATAGGAGAATTATCATCCATTGTAAACACAAAACATTATACACACAAAATCTTAAGTCAGCTCGCTTCTTATAATATTATTCTTTGTATTTATTCTTAAATATTGTTCTCGCTTATGTTATAGGAGAGGCTAAGTTCATAGCCGGCATTGTATTTTCTTTAATTTTAATTCATAATCTTATTTTTGTTCTTGCTTATTTCATATTTCTAGATCAAATTAATTCAGTGTCTATAAACCACATTATAAATTTAATTATTTTATTTTACGGGTAAACAGTTTGGCACTCACCATGGGGCATAGACACTCGCGTAATTGCTTTGATCCATTTATCTGTTACCATTAAATTTTGATTCCTTTCTTAGAAAAAGATAATTCAGATATGGCAGCTAACGATGTCAACAATGTCTACAACGTTGGAGCACACAATGAATGTGTGATGTATTTTAACGTGATGATTTAACCAGTGAAACCCGAAATGAAGGAGATGAAACAACTCTAGATCGTGAAGTCCAGAATCCTCTACATATGAGGAGTCCAACTCTTGATGATGCGGATGATGAACACGTTGTTGAAATGGTCAAATTCTTGAGAGAGCAACAAAGAGTGATTATAGATCACCTCTCAAGACAAGATCTAGTGATGACTGAGTTGAAGCAGGCATTATCGAGTGCATCCAATCATGCTAATAGAAGAGCTCTGATTCCCCCACAGCCTTCCCGCAAATCAAATGGTTCAAAAGCCGATAACAACGCTCCAAGGGAGGAGTTCGGTTTCAACAAGGCAGGAGGTACCGGTAGTGGATCTGGTAACAACAACTCAAATAACCCTTTCAAAATGAATCTCATGAGGTTCATAAGGTAAATGAATGAAATAATGAACCAAAAATCTAAAGAGTTCTATGCTCGGATGGATCATATCCCAGGAACGCCTCCGGTGTAAAAGGGACCGAATTCCAAGAAGTACATGCAGTTGCCATATAAACTAAGTACGGCTCTGGAGTTAATCCCAAAGAGGTTTAAGATACCATGTAAATTAAAATATGATGGGACTTCGGATTCACAAAACACATCACGACCTATACTACCGTTGTAAAGGGAAACGACCTGGCCCAGCATGAGATCAAATTTGTTTTGTTGAAGAAGTTTGTAGAAACCCGGATGAAGGGTGACTTAACTTGGTATTCTCTATTATCTGAGCATTTCAATTTTGAAATGCTTGAAGATTCATTTATCAAAGCTCATGGTATAGCACGAAAGTTCTAGGCAAGGAAGGTGGATATATTCAGAATATCCCAAGGAGAATCCCAACGATTGCAAGAGTTCGTGATCCTGTCACGACCCAAAACCTAAGATGTCGTGATAGCACCTATCAATGGTACTAGGAAAGCCGAATTTTCCAAAATACTCCAGTAATTCAATAGAAAATGTAATTTAAAACTTTTTCATATCAGAAATTTTTCACAAAGCCCAAAGTTGAACTCAAAATAGAATCAAAATGTGGAAAACTAGCCCCAAACATCGGGGTGTCACCAAGTCATGAACATCTAGATAATCAGACTAATACAACCAGTGTCTAAGTATCAATAAAGGGCAGAAAGAAATATAGAAGGAGAAACAAGGTCCTGCTGACGCCAGCAGCTACCTCGTAATCTCCGGTACTCGATCGCGCCCGAACTCAATGGCCTCCATGATCACCTAGATCTGCACATGAAGTGTAGGGTGTAGCATGTGTACAACCAACTTAGAAAGTAACAGATATAAATAAGGAACTGAGAAGCAGTGATGAGCTATACAGTACAAATCATTTCAGTAATTTCAACTTCCAAGAATAGGTATGAGCAAATACCAGTAACATGAGTCAAATCAGTTGCAAGTTTACCAAGTTCAAGTAAGACCAATTATAACAAGTTTACGGAAGTTCGGAACAGTAGCATGATGCAGCTAAATGCAGCAACAAAGAACGCAGATGCAACCTCTCAGGATACTATCACTCAGCTCTCATTATCTCAACACTCAGCTCTCAGCCCTCAATACACACGCTCGAAAGGTACCTGCGCTAACTGGGGGTGTAGAGACTCTAGAGGGGCTCCTACAGCCCAAGCGCTATAATCCGCACGGATAACTTACGTGCTGCACGGACAACTCATGTGCTATAATATCATATCAAGATCCACACGGACAACTCACGTGCTACCATATCATATCAGAATTCGCACAGACAACTCACGTGCTAAGGTACAACATAATGATTCGCACGGACAACTCACGTGCTACAGAATCTATACCTCACAAACAGGCCCTCGGCCTCACTCAGTCATGAACCTCTCTAGTCTCACAGCCCTTAGTAATAAATAGAGTCATCCCAAATCAGAATGCTACAATGTATCAGCAGGAAATAACAGAGACTAAGGTAAAAATATGCAAGAACTGCTATGACAGAGTATAACAACAATGTGTAGGTACATAGCCTAAGCATGATTTCTAACATGAAAGACAGTCAAAGGAATACATGTATGCATAAATAGTCCATTCGAATTTATAGTCTCACGAGACGGACCAAGTAACAATCCCTCATGGTGTACGCTCACACGCCCGTCACCTAGCATGTGTGCCACCTCCAAATAGTCACATCATACCAACTTCGGGTTTCATTCCCTCAAGACCAGATTTAAAACTGTTACTTACCTCAAAAACGTAAAATCCTACTCGGGTTCAAAATTGGAATGCTCAGGTAATAGAGAATACCAAGTTAAGTCACCCTTCGTCAGGTTTCTACAAACTTCTTCAACAAAACAAATTTGATCTCATGCTAGGCTAGGTCGTTTCCCTTTTGCAGCGGTAGTATAGGTCGTGATATGTTCTACGAATCTGAAGTCCCGTCATATTTTGGTGTACATGGAATCTTAAACCTCTTTGGGATTAACTCCAGGGTCGTACTTAGTTTATATGGCAACTGCATGTACTTCTTGGAATTTGGTCCCTTTTACACCGGGGGCGTTCCTCGGATCTAACCCAGTTGATCGTCTTCTATTATGATCTTTGACTCGTAGCGATTATGAACATCTGCCCATGTGGTTTCCTAAAATTCTAGAAAGCTTTCCTTCAATTTCTGAGATGCATCGGAACTCAATGGGTTGAGCCCCATTGTAAATGCCTCCGCTGCCCACTCATCTGGTACTGCCGGCAACATCATCCTTTCCTTCTAAAGTTGGATCAGTAATGACCTGGCTGGTCGTTTCAAGAGTTATAGCCTTGTTTCCCCTATTTCTGCTTCTTTTGTGCCTTACAACTATATTATGTCTTAGCGATTTGATTGGTTCGGGTCCGGAGTGGTTTCGGAGTGAATTGAGACACTTAGTCTCTTAATTGGAAGCTTAGGTTGGAAAGAGTCAACCAAATGTCAACTTGTGTGTAAAAAACCTCATATTTGAATTTTTATGGTTCCCTTAACTCCGTTAGGGGACTTTGGACTTAGGACTGCATCCAGAATTTGATTTGGAGGTCCATAGTAGAATTAGGCTTAAATTGGCGAAAGTTGGAATTTTGGCGATTTTGGCCGGCAGTGGAAATTTTGATATCAGGTTCAGAATGGAATTAAGGAAGTTGGAGTGAGTTCGTGGTGTGATTTTTGACTTGTGTGAAATATTTGAGGTCAATCGGACGTGGTTGGGTATGTTTCAGCGTCATTTGCGGAACTCAAAAGTTTATAAGTTTTTAGGCTTGAATCTGGGTGTAATTTTGTGTTTTGATATTGTTTTCAGTGATTCGAAGGTTAGACTAAGTTCGTGTCGGGTTATATGACTTATAGGTATGTTTGGTTTAGGTACCGAGGGCCTCGGGGTGATTTCAGGTGGTTAACGGATTGACTTGAGTTGAAGAATTGCAGCTGAAGCTGGTGTTACTGGTGTAACCGCACCTGTGGAGTGGGAACTGTAGGTGCAAGCCTGAAGAAGCGAAGGAGGAGTCGCAGATGCTGCTAAGGAGGACTTCGACAGAGTACGCAGGTGCGATGGTATTCTCACACCTGCGGTGCTCGCAGAAGCGGGCCCAGGAGCACAGGTGGGAGTTGGGACCACAGAAGTGAGATGGTTTCCGCACCCTCAATGGTCGCAGATGCGGTCTTGGGGCCGCAGGAGCGAGGTCAAGATTTTAAGTGAAATCTGCACCTGCTGTGGTATTTCCGCAGGTGCGGTATTGCTGGGCAGAAAAACACCAGCTCGAGGTTTTGTCTTTCATTTTCGATTTTGGTCTTGAGAAGTCGGGAGAGAGGCAAGTTTTCGAGAAATTTCAAGGAAAACATTGGGTAAGTAATTTTAACCCGTATTGATCTAAATTTCGTGAATATATGGATTTCTTCATCACCTAATAAGGGATTTTAGTTGAGAATTTGGGCGTTTAGGGCTTGGGAATTGGAGAGTGAACTTTGGGATTTTGAAGGGGCAATTGAGGTCAGATTTTGATAAATTTGGTATGGTTATACTTGTGAGTGAATGGACTTCCGGGTTTTGAGACTTTAGTCGGGTTTCGAGACGTGGTCCCGAGGGGCGGGTTGAGCCGATTTTGGATTTTTGGTTCTATGTTAGTAGTTTTCTTGTGGGATTGATCCCTTTAGCCTATTTTATGGTGTTGTACTGTTTGTGACTAGATTCGGGGCATATGGAGGCCGATTCGAGAGGCAAGGGCATTTCGGAGTAGGATTTCTATGTTTTTGAGGTAATGAACAGTTTTAAATCTAGTCTTGAGGGTATGAAACCCGAAATTGGTATGATGTGATTGTTTGGAGGTGGCGCACATGCTAAGTAACGGGCGTGTGAGCGTACACCATGAGGGATTGTGACTTGGTCCATCTCGTGAGATTGTGAAGTCGAATGGCCTATTTGTGCATACATGTATTCCTTGTCTTCTAGAAATTTGATTGTCTTTCATGTTAGAAATCATGCTTAGGCTATGTACCTACACATTGTTGTTATACTCAGTCGTATCAGTTCTTGCATATTTTATCCCAGTCTCTATTATTCCCGTTGATACATTGAAGCATTTTGATTTGGGTTGATTCCCCTTTATTACTAAGGGTTGTAAGACTAGAGAGGTTCATCACTGAGTGAGGCTGAGGGCCTGCTTGTGAGGTATAGATTCCGTAGCACGTTAGTTTTCCATGCAAATCATGATGTTTCACCTTAGGACGTGAGTTATCTGTGTGGATTCTGATATGATATAGTAGCATGTGATTTGTCCGTGCGGATCTTGATATGATATTATAGCATGTGACTTATCCATGTAGCACGTGATTTGTCCATGCAGATTATAGCGTTTGGACTGTAGGAGCCCCTCCGGAGTCTGTACACCCCCAGTGAGCGCATGTACCTATCGAGTGTGTGTATTGAGGGCTGAGAGCCGAGTGTTGAGCTAATGAGAGCTAAGTGACGGTACCCTGAGAGGTTGCATATGTCTTCTTTGTTGCTGCATTTAGCTGAATCATGCTACTGTTCTGAACTTCCGGAAACTTGTTATAATTGGTCTCACTTGAACTTGGTAAACTTGCAACTGATTTGACTCATGTTACTGGCACTTACTCATGTCTATTCTTAGAAGTTGAAATTACTGAGATGCACGGTACTGTATAGCTTGTCACTATTTCTCAAATCCTTATTTATTTATATTACTTGCTGAGTTGGTTGTACTTATGCTACACCCTGCACTTCATGTGCAGATCTAAGTGTGTTTGATCACGGAGGCCGTTGAGTTCGGGTGCGATCGAGAACTAGAGATTGCGAGGTAGCTGGTGGTGTCCGCAGGACCTTGTCTCTCCTTCTATATTTATTTATGCACTGCATTGATACTTAAACACTGGTTATATTAGTTTGGTTATCTAGATTCTCATGAATTGGTGACACCCTAATTTTTTGGACTAGTTTTCCGTATTTTGATTCTATTTTGAGTTCAACTTTGGTTTTTATGAAAAATTTCTGATATGAAAAAGTTTTAAATTACCTTTTTCTATTGAATTACTGGAGTATTTTGGAAAAGTCGGCTTGCCTAGTACCATTGATAGGTTCCATCATGACGTGTAAGGTTTTGGGTCGTGACAAATTCGTACCAGAGCCTAGGTTACATAGGTCTCATGAGTCATGAGCAGGTTTAGTAGAGTCTTGTGGACCGGTACAGAGACGTCTATACTTATCTTCGAGAGGATGCAGGACCCTTAGGAAAACTCCACATTCTTGTCGTGCAAATCTGTTGATTATGGTAACTAAACTTTTATTGTTTCATTCTCTCAGAGATGGTGAGGACTCGTACTACTGGGCAGGATGGATAGCCACCACTACCACCAGCCAGGGCCGCGAGAGGCCGAGGTCGTAGTAGGGGCAGAGGTGCACCCTGCACAGCAGCTGGGAAATACTTTCATATCCACCGGTTGCCCCAGATTAGCACCAGGTTCCAGTTTTGGATGCACCAGCGGGACCAGCTCAGGCACCACTTGTGCCCATCGTGATTCCTGGTCTTCAGGAGGCCTTAGCTTAGATTCTGACCTTATGTACTAGCCTTTCTCAGGCGGTCTCTGTTTCGATGGCTGCAGCCACTTCTCAGGCTAGGGGAGGCACTCAAACTCCCACCGCCCACACACCTGAGCAGGTTGTACAGGGACTCTAGACACCAGGGACACCACCAGCCCAGTCGCTTGTAGTTGCACAAGGCTATGTGGTTCCTGCCATGCCTGAGGATGAGCAGTGTAGATTGGAGAGATTTGGGAGACTCCAGCCTCCATCTTTCAGTGGTGTAGAGGGAGAGGATGCAGAGGGTTTCTTGGACAAGTGTCAGAGGATACTCCGTACAGCAGGTATTCTGGAGACTAGTTGGGTCTCGTTAACTACCTTTTAGTTCTCTAGGGATACATTCAATTGGTGGGAGGCTTATGAGAGGCGTAGGCTGGTCGGCACAGCACCCCTTACCTAGCAGTAGTTCTCCGTTATCTTTCTGGAGAAATTCGTGCCTCAGTCCAGCAGAGAGGAGCTACACAGATAGTTTGAGCAACTTTGTCAAAGTGATATTTCTGTGATACAGTATCAGATGTGATTCTTGGATTTGGCCCGTCATGTTATTTGGTTGGTTCCCACTGACAGATAAAGGATCAGGAGGTTTATAGATGGCCTCACTTTTCAGCTGTGATTGCATATGACCTGAGAGAGTGTGCCTGGTGCTACTTTTGATGAGGTCGTCGACATCGCCCGTCAGATTGAGATGGTTCGTAGTCAGGAGCGGGTTGAAAGGGAGGCCAAGAGGCCTCATGGACAGGGTGGATTTAGTGATGCTCCTTCTGGGTGTCACTTCCAGCACAGTAGGGGTCGTCGATTTAGAAATGCTCAGATGACTCACCCAGTTCACTGTGGTGCATCATCTGGCCATGGGTCCCACAGTCATCAGCATGGCCAGTCATCATTCAGTGCACTACGAGCACAGAGTTCTCACCATGCTACGTCAGCTTATGTTTCCACGGGTAGTTCCTCTGGGCATCAGGAGCAGCAGTTCGGTCAGAGCAGGGGTTGTTTCGTGTGCGGAGATTTTGGTCACATTAAGAGAGATTGCCTTAGGTTATTGAGTGGGGCTCCACAGCAGAGTACTCGGTCGATGGCACCAGCACCAATTCCTCCACCACCCGCCCATCCAGCTAGGGGTGGATCTCAGTAAGCTAGGAGTCGCCCGAGAGGGGGAGGAAAACCAGGGGGCATCCAGGCCCATTTCTATGCCTTTCCTGCCAGGTATATTTCTCACTTTGCCACAGAGATGCCTCTGTATTATTTGACTCTGGTTCCATTTATTCATATGTTTTCTCGTATTTCGCTCATTTTCTGGATATGCCCCATGAGTCCTTAATTCCATTTGTTCATGTATCTACTCCTGTGGGTGATACTATTATTGTGGACTGCGTATATTGGTCATATGTGGTGACTGATAATATGCTAAATTCACGTAGTTTAGCGTATATTTATACTCCAACTTAATGATGCTTCACTGTCTTAGGAATGTTAAATGATATTAAAATGGTTCTAATTGTGATTTTATGTTTCGCGGGAGCAAAGTGTGATTATGAGGACCTAGGATGGTGTTTGGAGCCAAATTGAAGGAGAAAGGCCCCTTGGAGTTTCTAGCGTGTGAAAAGAAGGAAGAAAATCGCTAAGGCAGACTACTAATCCACTAGTGCGGCCGCGCTAGTCCAGGTGTTTGAGGCAGAATGAAGTCCCATTAGCGTGCCCAGTAGCGCGACCGCGCTATCCCAGTGATCAGAGGCAGTACACTTAGCTATTAGCGCGGTCGCGCTAGTCCAGTTCGCACACGTTATTTTCAGGGGTAAAATTGGAAGCTTGGGACAATTCCACTTAACCTATATAAGGTTCAACTCGCCCAAAAGAGAGGATTATCAAGGTTTAAAGTCTTGTTCAAAGAAAGCAAAGGCAAGAGGCAAGGAGGACAATTGGGCATCAAATCTCATCTTTCTTCCTTGTGTTTATACCATTATTGATGAATTCTTCTATTGTTGTTTTTAGCATAATTATGAGTAGCTAACTTATTTAGTCTAAGGTTTTGGTGGAACCTGTTGAGGATGAATATCTTGTTATATTAATATAGTTTGCTTGGTTTTAATCTCTATTTGTTCAACTAAGTTCTTGTTGTAGTTGATTGAAGGGCCCTCAATTAGCTGTGCCTATTTAGTGTGTATCTACTCGAGAGAGAGTGCATATTTAGGTAGTTTTTATACAACACCACTTCCAAAGTATAGGAGGGATCCATAACCGAGGGCTTAAAGGCTGGATTAGGGATAACGATACCTTGGGTGCAATCTAAAGTGAGATATAATAAAAGATAGCTAGCGTAACTCGGGAGAGTGCGTCTAGTAAATTGTCGTAATTACTCGGGAAAGATTTACGGTAACAAGAGTGCTCATGATTGATAGAGATAATTAGGCCAAACTATATGAAATATACAAGAAGGGATTCCATCAACAGGGGAAACCATAACCAAAGATCTTTCTCGCATTTGTTTAAAACCCAGCAATATTTATATTCTAGTTTAATTAATTTCATTCAGTTTTAGTTAGTAAAAACACCAACAATTGATATTCATAATATTTGGGAAGTTGATTACGAAGAATCGAGTGAGTCTAAAAACGATAATTGATAGGTTAATTCCCTGTGGGATTCGACTCTGGGAGAAATACTCAGATTATATTTGTAACGTCCGCTTAGTATTTTTATAAGACATATTTGGGCGAGATCAAATTTTGGCGCTGTTGCTGGGGAACTTAACAATGTTATCAATTACAGTTGGAAGAAATACAAAATTCTTAAGTGTAGTCAATTTTCTTCAATTTTCATCTATACATTGAAATTTTAACGTTTGCTAACTTGGTTGTACATGTGCATGCCTAGAAACTCATCGAGAACTGGTGAAATATTTGAAGCCTTATCAGACCCCGAGAAAGTTTTCAAGGCCTTGAACCGAGCCAACTGAAAAAGCAAACAACAACCATCAATTGAAAAATTTGAACCCGACATGGTAGATCTAAACAACAGGAATAACAATGGGGAAGACGTGGTTGACCCAGATGCGCAGGTTGTGGCGCCTCTTGTGCCAGGGGCTCCTTTATATGACTGGGCACAACTCACGGCGGAGAATCTGGCCACTGCGATAGTATTCCCTCAGATACAGGCTGAGTCCTTTCAGATTACAAACAATATGCTGCACTTGCTGCAGAACAAGGGACTATTTTCGAGGTCATACATTGAGGATCCCCGACAACATTTGAAGAATTTCTTGTCGATTTGTAAAACTCAGAGGCAGCCAAAAGTCACTCAGGAAGCAATAAAACTGTTGTTGTTTCCATTCTCAGTGACAGGAGCAGCCCATACTTGGCTAAACTCGCTCCCCATTAATTCCATTACCACATGGGAGGATTTAGTTAAGCAGTTCGTGAACAAATTCATCCACCCAAAAATACATCTCAAAAAATTGATGAAATCTTGAGCTTCAGACAGAAGCCAACGGAAACATTGCGGGAAACATGGGAACGATTTAAAGAAATGTTGGTTATTTGTCCGCACCATGGTATTCCAGAGCAGATGTTGGGCAGCATTTCTATATGGGTCTGGCAGATAGTGTAAAGGCAAATGTAGATGCTTCAGCTGGTGGAGCATTCTTGAGCAAAACATGGAGAGAACGCCAGATCCTGCTTGATAAAATGGCGCAGAATTCGGGGTGGACAACCAGGAATTCACCCATTACTCCAGTAGTTCACTCAGTGGCCTTAGATCCATCCAACACTCTTGATGAAAATATGGTCACCTTGATGACACAGATGAGCATACTCACCAAAAAGGTGGAGGAGTCAGGGAAAAAGCAGTAGGTACATATTGTGGATACAACCAATGGGGGCTTATGCACATCTTGCATTAGTAAGCCACTTGGTAATCAGTGGAATGCTGAATGTGATCATCATCACTACCCTGCAAATATGAACTATGTGTCGAATTATGGGGGCCAGCGACAGGGTGGACAGAATTGGGGCCAGCAAAATCAACCATACAAGCCAGTTCAGCAGCAGCACAACAATGGAAACATGGGAGCCATGCAATCTTATAGTAATGTGGCACCTTACCAAAGGCCACAGGGGTACAATAATCAGAATCAGAATCATCAACAAGCTTATCATACCCTTCAGCAACAACATGGTGGAAGATGGGTTTTCCAGACATGAAGCAATGACGCAGCAGGTTATTGGGTCAACTACAAAAATAAGTGAGAGAGTAGATGCACATGAGTCAGCTATAAAAAATATTGAAGTGCAAATGGGCCAGATCTCGATGTCTTTGAATAATCGTCCTCTTGGGACATTTCCTGCAGACACTCAGGTAAATCCTAAAAATCAGGGTCCAAGCAGCTGATGGTGGTGAGTCTACGAAATGGCAGGGACTTAGACTTGGAGCAAGAAAGAGCTCGAGAAAGCAGACAGGCTGAGACACTGGTACCAGTGCCCATTAAAATTGATGATTCAACAAAACTGACTAAGGTGACAGTGCAGCCTGCCCCGAGAGAACCCAGCACGCAAGTTGAGGCTGAGAAAGAAGTTGAGACAGAACAGGAACCGGTGATAGAGGTAGTGTCTGACAAAGAAAAATCCCAAATCACTAGGAAGAAGAGACCTCCAGCACCATTCCCACAAAGGCTGACCAAGTACCAGAAAGATGAGCAGTATAAAAAGTTATTGGATATATTGAAATAAATACAGGTAAATATTCCTTTGATTGATGCTCTGAATAGGATGCATGGTTATGCCAAAATTATGAAGGACTTGATGTCCCAAAAATTAGACTTCCAAGACTTGGCCACAGTGACTCTTACTCAGATCTGCAGTGTCGTTGTGACCCGACTAATTGCGGAAAAGCAGTCTGATCCAGGGAGTTTCACCATTCCCTGCACCATTGGTAACTTTGCCTTTGCCAAGGCACTTTGTGATTTAGGGGACAGCATTAATCGTATGCCCCTGGCCATCTACAAGAGGTTGGGGATTGGTAAAGCTAGACCGACCTCTATGTTGTTGCAGTTGGCAGACAGGACGGTAAAAAGACCGTCAAGCATTCTTGATGACGTATTGGTGCAGGTAGGGAAGTTTGTATTCCCTGCAGATTTTGTGATACTGGACTGCAAAGTGGATGAGGAGATTCCCATAATTTTGGGAAGGCCATTCTAGGCCACAGGGCGAGCCCTCATTGATTGTGAAACTGGGGAGCTTAAGATGAGGTTGAACGACGAGGAAATCACATTCAATATGCAGAAATCCATGAGGTGACCAAGTGAATTCGCCAATTGTTCTCTTATTGATGTCGTGGATGTGATACTGGAGGAAGATGATGAGTCCTTGACTATTGAGGACCCCCTTGCTGCATGTTTGATGAATTTGGATGAGGTAAATGGGAAGGAATTGGCAGAATGGGTGTTGGCCTTTGAGGGCAAAGGCGTGTGGTCGAGGTCACTGGAATTCGAGCCCCTACACTTAGAAAAGAGAGAGACTCTGCCAGCCAAGACATCGGTTGAAGAACCACCAAAGATGGAATTGAAGCCATTGCCATCCCATCTCAGGTACGCGTTTCTAGGACCCAACTCTACTTTACCTGTTATTATCTCATCCAGTTTGTTAGATGTGCAGGCAAAACAACTCTTACAGGTACTCACTGAGTGTAAGACTACCATTGGGTGGACCATGGCAGACATAAAAGGGATCAGCCCGGCATACTGTATGCATAAAATTCTGCTGGAAGAGGGGCACAAACCTTCCAGGGAACACCAAAGGCGGCTAAACCCAAACATGAAGGAAGTGGTGAAGAAGGACATTATAAAGTGGTTGGATGCGGGAATCATTTTCCCCGTCTCTGACAGCAACTGGGTTAGCCCGGTGCAATGTTTTCCTAAGAAGGCTGGCATGACGGTTGTAAAAAATGACAACAATGAGCTGATATCTACAAACTGTCACGGGCTGGAGAATTTGCATGGACTACAGAAAGTTGAATCTAGCCACCCAGAAAGATCGCTTCCCACTTCCCTTCATCGATCAGATGCTCGACAGACTGGCAGTGAGGTCTCACTTTTATTTTCTGGATAGGTACTTGGGGTACAACCAAATTTCCGTTTCCCCTGAAGACAGAGAAAAGACCTCATTCACATGTCCCTACGGGATTTTTGCTTTCAGAAGGATGCCCTTTGTCTTATGCAATGCACCCGCCATATTTCAAAGGTGCATGATGGCCATATTCACTGACATGGTCGAGGATATAATGGATGTGTTCATGGATGATTTCTCAGTGGTGGGAAATTCATTTGATGAGTGCCTAGAAAAACTGACCCGAGTACTGAAGCGGTGTATTGAGATGAACCTTGTGCTTACCGGCGTTTCATCAGAGACTTCTCCAAAATCGCCAACCCCCTGTGTAAGTTGCTCGAAAAAGATAACCCTGTTGTGTTTTCTAATGATTGCAGGGTAGCTTTTGAGGAGCTAAAAAAGAGGTTAGTCACGGCACTAATCATTGTTGCCCCCGACTGGGAGCAACCATTCAAGCTAATGTGTGATGCCAGTGACTACGCAGTGTGAGCAGTGCTGGGATAGCGGAAGGAAAAGATAATGCACCCAATTTACTACGCGAGTAGGACATTGAGTGGAGCTCAACTGAACTACATTGTAACCGAAAAGAGATGATGGCAGTGGTGTTTGCTTTCGACAAGTTCAGATCATACATGATCGGCTCTAAGGTGATTATTTACACTGACCATGTTGCCCTCAGGTATTTTATTGAGAAGAAGGAATCCAAGTCGTTCCTAATTCGTTGGGTGCTGCTACTGCAAGAATTTGATCTAGAGATCCGTGACCGTAAGGGCATGGAGAATCAAGTTGCGGATCATCTGTTACGACTTGAAGGAGATGAAAATGCAGTAGAAGTAGAGGATATTCTGGAAACCTTTCCAGACGAGCAGCTACTCGCCACAAGCATGGAGGAAGTGCCATGATATGCAGACATTGCAAATTACCTGGCAAGTGGTATAGATCCCTATGAACTCTCATATTTTCAAAAGAAAATTTTTTATCGTGACTGCCGCAATTATTATTGGGATGAACTTACCTGTTTAGAATTTGTATTGACATATGATCCGGAGGTGCGTCCCTGAGATAAAGCAATTTTTTATTTTGCAGGCATGTCACGCATCAACGTATGGAGAGCATTTTGGAGAAGTCAGAACAACGGCTAAAGTTCTAAAGGCCGGATTCTACTGGCCAACTATGTTCAAAGATGCACACCAATGGGTGAAGGGCTGTGATGAATGTCAAAGGACGGGGAACATATCCCGTCATCATGAGATTCCTATGAACCCGTTTCAAGAGGTTGAGGTGTTTGATGTATGGGGGATTAACTTCATGGGTCCCTTTGTCAGCTCCTATGGCAATAAGTACATACTTGTTGTTGTAGACTATGTGTCCAAATGGGTGGAAGCTGCAGCTCTCCCCACCAATGATGCACGAGTGGTGGTGGGGTTCTTGAAGAAGAATATATTCACCTGCTTTGGGATCCCAAGGGCCATCATCAGTGACAGAGGCACCCATTTCTGCAATCGTGCCTTCGAGAAGCTGTTAGCAAAGTACGATGTGCGCCACAAGGTAGAAACCCCATATCACCCTCAGACAAGTGGACAGGTTGAGGTGTCAAATCGAGAAATAAAGAGTGTGATGACTAAAACTGTGAATGCCACAAGAACTGATTGGGCGAAAAAGCTGGATGACGCACTCTGGGCCTACAGAACTGTATTCAAAACGCCAATTGGTATGTCACCATACAAGTTGGTGTTCGGGAAGGCCTGTCACCTGCCGGTAGAACTGGAACATCGAGCTTGGTGGGCACTGAAACAGTTAAATATGGATCTTGATGTTGTGGGCACAAGTCGAGTCACCGAACTACATGAGCTAGATGAATTCAGGTATCTTGCCTTTGAAAGCACGAGGCTGTACAAGGAAAGAATGAAGAGGTTACACGATAAGAACATTGTGGATCGAAACTTCAAACCCGAAGATATGGTGTTGCTCTATAACTCAAGATTGAGACTATTTCTGGGTAAACTCAAGTCCCGATGGTCTGGACCATTTTGTGCGGTTGAAGCGTTTCCCTCAGGTGCTGTAGAGATTGCTTCTGAAAAAGATTCCCACACCTTCAGAGTTAATGGGCATAGATTGAAACCGTATGTGCGTATGTACGAGAACAAGGAAGTGTCGGTGATGCATCTTACTGAACCTCATAGGTCAAGCGAGCCTTAAATGCGCTCATTTTGCATCGTGCCGCGACGTTAAATCAAGCGCTTCATGGGAGGCAACCCATTGATTTGTTGTAATTGTCGTGCCACGAAATTAACTAAGGTGCTGGTTGGGAGGCAACCCAATGTGTAATGTTTATAGTGTAGGGGATAAGTAGTTAAATTGTTGTAAGTACTAACATATGCAGATGTGTGCGGGCAAGGGTAGAATCAAGACACTCCAAGGAAAAAGTCAGGAAAAAAAAGTGAAGTATTTTGAGGCCTGGGGTAGTGCGACCGCGCTACTGAGTGTGCTAGTGGTCGCGCTAATGGCCTAGTGCATTGCCTCGTCCCAAAGCCACTAGCGCGGGCGCACTAGTGGGCACGCTAGTGGACTTTTCTGTCTCGTCTCGACGCCAGCGCGCTAGTCGCCGCGCATATGGACAACTTTTCTGTCTCCACTAGCGCGTTCGCGCTATGGGCGCGCTACTAACCGCGCTAGTCCCGTCGCGGACCAGGTAAGTTTTGTATTATTTTTTTTATTATTTTATTTGGCCTTTAATTTTTCTAATTACCCAAACCTAACCCACCTCCCCCACTTCTCCCACACCCGTTACACTTTCCCCCACTTCTCCTAAAGCCCTTCTTCTTCTTCTACTACTCTTCTTCTTCTAATAATACTCTTCCAACCCATACCCAAGTCCTCAGACGCCCCAAATTCTCTTGCTCACTCCAACCATAACCCAATTCTCCACTTCTCACTCCTTTAACACACAGGTATGTGTTTTCTTTACTAATTTTTTTTTCTTGGACTTTTTTTCTTTTTCCATTGTTGAAAGTAGTAGTTTTTATTCTTGTTTATTAGAATTAATTGGTAGTGTATGTGTAGTACTTGTGGGTGATGGTATTTGGGGGTGTTGTATACCTTGATTTAGTTGGGTGAAGTTTGGGAAATTGTGGTGGTGATTGGAGTTTCAACTTGATTAATTGGGGGCTCCGGTGAATAATGCCCACCAAGTGTTTGTGTAAATGCCCTACTGAAGGGAAATTATTGTGACCAATTGTAAGGTGAAGTCTGAGTAACCACAGTTGGGTCACCTCATTGTGTTGCGCTAATAATGTCCTTATTCTAGGTACAATGGCACCCTCTCGGAAGCGTCAAGCCACCGGATCTTCCTCCGGTAGACAAGCAAGTTATTCCTCTGGCAGACGAGCAAGAGGAGCACCTGACACTAGGCCTTTCAATAGAAACAAATTTGTATCATCTAAGGCCCAGGACAGGTTTGCTGTGAAGGAATCAAAGGCGACCATACCTGAATGTGGCATAGATACGGAATCACTCCGGCGTAACTGCCAAAGGATGTATGTTGAGTTGTTGCGGAGGAGATTAGATGTGTTCTTTGAGGAGCCCAATGATTCTAATGCAATGATAGTGAGGGAGTTTTATGCAAACTACCCGGAGCACAAGAATCATGTGGTAACAGTGAGGAAGAAGCCGGTGAACGCCTATGTGGAGGCTATTCGGACGATTTACCGGCTGCCAAGCCCCGTGGATAGGTACGAGGACGGATATGTGGCATATGGTCAGCGCTATTCTCAGTGGGAAACGTTCCTCCCAACCATTTGTGTCCCGGGCGCAGATATGAAGTGGTACAAGTACGGGAATAAGTTTCATTCTTCAGCCCTCACCTTTGAAGCAAAATGTTGGCTCCACCTGATCAACAACCGCTTAATCCCATCCCACAACACCTCGGAGGTGAACATTCCTCGTGGGTGTTTGATTTGGTGCTTCATGACGGGCCGCGACTTTGACGTGGCCAGGATCATGCATGAGGAGATGTTCGTCCGCAATAAAGTTCAGAGGTATGGCTTCTTTTTCCCATCTCTTGTCACTCGATTGTGCCTTGCAGCTGGGGTATCAGGAAACTTGGCGGTGGATGGCAAAGTGCCAACAGCGTATGCCTTCCCAGCTGACAGGGTTACTATTGGAAAGAAAGCGATGGCAGTTTATGATGATGAGGTGGAGAATGATTCTAATGAAGATGATGAGGTGAAGAATGATTCTAATGAGGATGATGAGGAGGATGAGCAAGAAGATGAGGAGGAGGCGTAGCCCACTCAGGATCAGGCTGCCGAGGTTGTAGGCCCGTCTAGGGCCAATCGGGACAAAGAATAGCCCACCTGGAGCAGGAGGTGGCTGGTTTAAGGACCTCAGTTACTGACTTGGGGTCGAAAGTTAATGCGCTAGCCACCCAACAATCCAAATCAAAAAAGAAGATCATGGGTTGGCTGCGTGCCCGGGGTCGTGCATGTCACCTGGACCCAGGGACAGTCTCCGACCAGGATTGAGCTTTCAGGGAAGTCCCCTTACCTCTCTTTGTTTATTTTGATTGCCATGAGGACATGTATTCATCTTAAGTGTGGGGTGGGGTAATTCTCCCTTGTATATGTACATACGTAGGAACTAATTGTTAATGTTGCTTTTATTTTCTTTTGAGTTTTGTTGCTTTTGTTGAGTTTTGTTGCTTTTGTGATTTTTAGTAGTAGTATAATTAATTAAGTCATCTTGGCCCGAGGACGGATCCCTTTTCGACGGGGTTCTTGAGGGTCCAAGTCGACCATAAAATAAAAAATAAAAAAAATAAAAAATATATATATAGTGGAGTCTTCCTGACGACGGATCTCTTGGACAGTTTTCTTGAGGGAAGTTAGTCTAAAGAAAATACCAAAAAGATTTTGTTTTTTTGTAGGTAGTTTAGCAACTCCCCCTTGGTTTTTCTTTTGACCGCGGTTTTTTTTCAAGGGTTTTGCTTGAACCGGGTGTAGTTAGTTTTTTATTATTTTGTTTTTTTTAGTTATTAGGTGTTGTTGAGAGATGAGCTGAAATAGGAAAAGCATCCCTTAGTGTTATTACACCCAAACAGAAAAGACCATAGAATGTGACGCTTAGCTTAGTTTTTGATTCTTGTGGAGTGCCTTAAATTTGTATGATGTAACTAACTTGAAAACTCGGTGAGAGTGTCTTGATAAACCAATCTGGAGTGAGTCATGTGCCATATGTGTGTAAGGTGTATTGCATTGTATTTTATGCTCCACATTCGATGCCTAGAACTTTCCCTGTGTGTTTGCAAAGCGAAATAGTAGCTCCGTTCAGTTTTAGAAGTGATATAGGAATTTCTTTGTTAAGCCAGATGTAAAGTATACCCATATGATTGTAATCTATCATAGTTAACCCCTTTGAGCTTATAAGCCTATTGTTTTGGCAACCACATTACAAACCTTACACAATTGTTTGAATGGCCATCTGTTTGAACCCTTTACCTCTCATGAGCACTTGAATTGTTAGAGAACATGTAAAAGTCAAAGTGTGGGGTGGTGGTTTGGTTTTTGAAAAAAATGAAAGAATAAGCGCCACTTGAAAAAAAAAAAGAGAGAGAGAAAAGGACAATGAATAAATGCAGTCCTTGATAAGTGTTGAAGTGATATAATTGCACCTAAGCAAATTTTGGGGTAATATAAAGAAAAGTGTGGTGGAATGTCTGGCCTGGCATAAATATGGTCTGAAAGCGAAAGTAAATGTATTAAAAGTATTTAGGGAGGTTAGTCACTATATCTAAATATATCCTACCCGTCTCTTAGCATACATTACAACCAAATGAAGACCTAATTGATCTTAGACTGAATGGGCTCGATTAGTAGAGTATTACACTACGGGCAAGCCTATGGTGCATCTTTGTGGCTTATGAATGTTCTTTCCGAGAGTGAGTGAATTATTTCTCTTTGAGTTCCTACTTGTTCTTAATATTATTCTTGTGGAACTATTCTCGTGTGTGATGTGAGGGCACTTGATTCATGACGGAAAGGTAAGTCTTGACCTTTTTGTAGAGTACTTTGAAGAAGTAAGAATACTGCATGGCATGTGAGAGTCGACTCTTGAGGCATGGATGTTACATTGCTAGGTACAACTCTTGTAATATGTTCGTGGCGTGACACATTAAGGAAATACTTGATGAAAGGACCTTTGTAGAGTAGGGTGGATTGCTCGAGGAGTAGCAATGATTTAAGTGTGGGGTGTCGATAATAGGCTAAATTCATGTAGTTTAGCGTATATTTATACTCCAACTTAATGATGTTTCATTGTCTTAGGAATGTTAAATGATGTATGGCTCTAATTATGGATTTTATGTATCGCACGAGCAAAGTGTGCTTGTGAGGACCTAGGATGGTGTTTGGATCCAAATTGAAGGAGAAAGGCCCCGTGGAGTTTCTAGCGTGGTGAAAGAAGGAAGAAAATCGCTAAGGCAGACTACTAGTCCACTAGCGCGGCCATAGCGCGGCCTAGCTAGTCCAGGTGTTTGAGGCAGAATGAAGTCCCATTAGCGCGACCTTAGCGCGCCCAGTAGC
>ML438608.1:0-14196 GCA_005239525.1 Nicotiana knightiana | reverse complement strand
ATGCAATTCGGTACCGGCTACGTACCAAGGCGTCCGGTCTGGATCATGGAAGGCGATAATGCAGGCAGGACTTGGCGGAATTCTAGTTTAATTTCCATAAAATGCCAAAAAATACTTTCGAAGAGTTGGTTATGGTTTCTTAAGTTGTATTTGATGTCCCAAAAAAATATCATGCGATTTGGTACCAGATCCGTACCAAGGCGTCCGACATGGACCATGGATGACGATAATACAAGCACGACTGGCTGAATTCCAGTTTAATTGCCATAAAATGCCAAAAAATGTAACTTGATCATTTCGTAGCGTTGGTTATGGTTCCTTGGGTCATATTTGATGTCCCGAACAAATATCATGCGATCTAGTACCGGCTCCGTACCAAGGCGTCCGGACTGGACCATGGCAGGCGGAATTCCAGTTTAATTGCCATAAAATGCCAAAAATGTAACTTGATCATTTTGTAGTGTTGGTTATGGTTCCTTCGGTCATATTTGATTTCCCTGATAAATATCATGCGATCCGGTACTGGCTCTGTAGCAAGGCGTCCGGCCTGGACCATGGCAGGTGATAATACATGCACGATTGGCTAAATTCAAGTTTAATTGCTATAAAATTCCAAAAAATGTAACTTGATCATTTAGAAGCGTTGGTTATGGTTCTTTGGGTCGTATTTGATGTCCCGGACAAATATCATGCGATCCAGTACCGGCTCCGTACCAAGGCGTCCGGACTGGACCATGGCAGGCGATAATACATGCACGACTGGCGGAATTCCAGTTTAATTGCTATAAAATGCCAAAAAATGTAAATTAATCATTTCGAAGCGTTGGTTATGGTTCCTTGTGTCATATTTGATGTCTCGGACAAATATCATGAGATTTGGTACCGGCTCCGTACCAAGGATCCGACCTAGACCATGGCTGGCGATAATACAGACATGACTAGTGGATTTCAAGTGTAATTGCCAAAAAATACCAAAAAATGTAACTTGATAATCTCGAAGCGTTGGTTGTGGTTCCTTGGGTCATATTTCATATCACGGACAATGTCGTGCGACCCGGTACTGGCTCTGTATCAAGGCGTCCGGCCTGGACCATGGCAGGCGGAATTCCAGTTTAATTGCTATAAAATGCCAAAAAAATGTAACTTGATCATTTCAGAGCATTGGTTATGGTTCTGTGATTCGTATTTGATGTCCTGAAGAAATAGCATGTGATGCGGTACCGGTTCTGTACCAAGGTGTCCTGCCTAGACCATGGCAGCTGATAATAGAGGCACGACTGACGGAATTCCAGTTTAATTGCCATAAATTGCCAAAAAATGTAACTTGATCATTTTGAAGCATTGGTTATGGTTCCTTGGGTCATATTTGATGTCCACGACAAATATCATGCAATATGGTACCGTCTCCGTACCAAGGCGTCCTACCTGGACCATGGAAGGCGCTAATACAAGCACGACTGGCGAAATTCTAGTTTAATTGCCATAAAATGCCAAAAAATGTAACTTGATCATTCCGAAGCATTGGTTATGGTTCCTTGGGTCATATTTCATATCCTGGAAAATATCATGTGACCCGGTACCGGATCCGTACCAAGGCGTCCGGCCTGTACCATGGCAGACGATAGTACATGCACGACTATCGGAATTCCAGTTTAATTGCCATAAAAAGCCAAAAATAGGTAACTTGATCATTTCAGAGCGTTAGTTATGGTTCTGTGGGTTGTATTTGATGTCATGAAAAAATATCATGCGATCCGCTACCGGCTCTGTACCAAGGCGTCCGGCCTGTACCATGGCAGACGATAGTACATGCACGACTATCGGACTTCCAGTTTAATTGCCATAAAATGCCAAAAAATATAACTTGATCATTTCGAAGCGTTGGTTATGGTTACTTGGGTCTTATTGAAGTCCAGGACAAATATTGTGCGATCCGGTACCGATTCCGTACCAAGGCGTCCGGCTTGGACCATGGCAGGCGCTAATACAGGCACGACTGGCGGAATTCCAGTTTAATTTCCATAAAATGCCAAAAAATGTAACTTGATCATTTCAAAACATATGTTATGGTTCCTTGGGTCGTATTTAATGTCTCGGACAAATATTATACGACCCGGTACTGGCTCTGTACCAAGGCGTCCGGCCTGGACCATAGCAGGCGATAATACATGCACGACTGGCAGAATTCCACTATAATTGCCGTAAAATGTCAAAAATTGTAACTTGATCATTTCCAAGCGTCGGGTATGGTTCCTTGGGTCATATTTCATATCCCAGACAATATCATGCTACCCGGTACCGACTCCGTACCAAGGCGTCCGGCCTGTACCATGGCACGCGTTAATAAAAGGCACGACTATCGGGATTCCAGTTTAATTTCCATAAAATGCCAAAAATATGTAACTTGATAATTTCAGAGCGTTGGTTATGGTTTCGTGGGTCGTATTTGATGTCCTGGAAAAAGATCATACGAGGTACCGGCTACGTACCACGCCGTCCGGCCTCGACCATGGCAGGCGATAATACAGGCACGACTGGCGGAATTCCAGTTTAATTTCCATATAATGCAAAAAAATGTAACTTGATCATTTTGAAGTGTTGGTTATGGTTTCTTGGGTCGTATTTGATGTCCACGACAAATATCATGTGACCCGGTACTGGCTCCGTACCAAGGCGTCCGGCCTGTACCATGGCAGGCGATAATACATGCACGACTGTCGGAATTCCAGTTTAATTGCCATAAAATGCCAAAAATATGAAACTTGATCATTTCAGAGCGTTAGTTATGGTTCCTTGGGTCGTATTTTATGTCCAGGATAAATATCATGCGATCCGGTACCAGCTCCGTACCAAGGCGTCCGACCTGGACCATGGCAGGCGATAATACAGGCACGACTGGCAGAATTCCACTATAATTGCCGTAAAATGCCAAAAAATGTAACTTGATCATTTCGAAGCGTTTGTTATGGTTCCTTGGGTCATATTTCATATTCCGTACAATATCATGTGACCCGGTACCGGCTCCGTACCAAGGCGACCGGCTTGTACCCTGGCACGCGATAATAAAAGGCACGACTATCGGAATTCCAGTTTAATTTCCATAAAATTGCCAAAAATATGTAACTTGATCATTTCAGAGTGTTGGATATGGTTCCATGGGTTGTATTTGATGTCCCAAACAAATATCATGTGATCCGGTACCGGATCCGTACAAAGGCGTCCGACCTGGACCGTGGATGGCATTAATATAGGCACGACTGGCTGAATTCCAGTTTAATTGCCATAAAATGCCAAAAATGTAACTTGATCATTTTGTAGCGTTGGTCACGGTTCCTTGGGTCATATTTGATGTCCCGGACAAATATCATGTGATTCGGTACCGGCTATGAACCACGGCGTCCAGCCTGGACCATGGCAGGCGATAATACAGGCACGACTGACGAAATTCTAGTTTAATTGCCATAAAATGCCAACAAATATAACTTAACCATTTCGAAGCGTTGGTTATGTTTCCTTGGCTCGTATTTGATGTCCTGGTCAAATATCATGATATCCGGTACCGGCTCCATACCAAGGCGTCCGGCCTGGACCATGGCAGGCGATAATACAGGCATGACTGGCGGAATTCCAGTTTAATTGCCATATAATGCCAAAAAATGTAACTTGATCATTTCGAAGCGTTGGTTATGGTTCCTTGGGTCGTATTTGATGTCCCGGAGAAATATCATGTGATTCGGTACCGGCTCCGTACCAAGGCATCCGACCTGGACTATAGCAGGCAATAATACATGCACGACTGGCGGTATTCCAGTTTAATATCCATAAAATTCCAATAAATGTAACTTGGGTTGTATTTGATTTCCCGGACAAATATCATGCGATTCGGCATCGGCTACGTACCAAGGCGTCTACCCTGGACCATAGAAGGCGATAAGGCAGGCACGACTTGGCGGAATTCTAGTTTAATTTCCATAAAATGGAAAAAATGTAACTTGATCCTTTCGAAGAGTTGGTTATGGTTTCTTGGGTTGTATTGATGTCCCGAAAAAATATCATGCAATCCGGTACTAGATCCATACCAAGGCGTCCGGCCTGGACCATGGATGGCGATAATAAAGGCACGACTGGCTGAATTCCTGTTTAATTGCAATAAAATGCCAAAAAATGTAACTTAATCATTTCGTAGCATTGGTTATGGTTCCTTGGGTCATATTTGATATCCCGGAAAAATATCATGCGATCCGGTATTGGCTCCGTAACAAGGCGTCCGGACTGGACCATGGCAGACGATAATACATGCACGACTGGCGAAATTCAAGTTTAATTGCCATAAAATGCCAAATAATGTAACTTGATTATTTCGAAGCATTGGTTATTGTTCCTTGGGTCGTATTTGATGTCCCAGACAAATATCATGTGATCCGGTACCGGCTCCATACCAAGGCGTCCGGCCTGGACCATGGCAGGCGATAATACAGGCATGACTGGCGGAATTCCAGTTTAATTGCCTTAAAATGCCAAAAAATGTAACTTGATCATTTTGAAGCGTTGGTTATGGTTCCTTGGTTTGAATTTGATGTCTCGGTAAATATTATGAGATTTATTACCGGCTTCGTACCAAGGAGTCCGACCTGTACCATGGCGGGCGATAATACATGCATGACTGGCGAAAATCAAGTATAATTGCCATAAAATGCCTAAACATATAACTTGATCATTTTGAAGCGTTGGTTATGGTTCCTTGGGTCGTATTTGATCTCCCGGACAAATTTCATGCGACCCAGTACATGCTCCGTACCAAGGCGTCCGGCCTGGACCATGGCAGGCGATAATACATGCACGACTGGCGGAATTCCAGTTTAGTTGCCCTAAAATGCCAAAAAATGTAACTTGATCATTTCAAAGCATTGGTTATGGTTCCTTGGGTCATATTTGACGTTCCGGAGAAATATCATGTGATCCGGTACCGGCTCCGTACCAAGGCGTCCGGCCTAGACTATGGCAGGCGATAATATATGCACGAATGACGGAATTCTAGTTTAAATGCCATAAAATGCCAAAAAATGTAATTTAATCATTTCGAAGCGTCTGTTATGGTTCCTTGGGTCTTATTTGATGTCCTGGACAAATATCATGCGATCCGGTATCGGCTCCATACCAAGGCGTCCGGCCTAGACTATGGCAGGCTATAATATCGGCACGACTGGCGAAACTCCAGTTTAATTGCCATAAAATACCAAAAAATGTAATTTGATCATTTCGAAGCGTTGGTTATGGTTCCTTGGGTCGTATTTGATGTCCTGGTCAAATATCATTTGAACTGGTACCGGCTCCGTACCAAGGCGTCCGGCCTTGACCATGGCAGGCGATAATACAGGCACGACTAATGAGATTCTAGTTTAATTGCCATAAAATTCCAAAAAAATGTAACTTGATCATTTCGAAGCGTTGGTTATGGTTACTTGGGTCGTATTTGATGTCTCGGACAAATACCATGCTATCCGGTACCGGCTTCGTACAAAGGCGTCCGGCCTAGACCATGGCAGGCTATAATACAGGCACGACTAGCGGAATTCAAGTTTAATTGTCATAAAATGCCAAAAAATGTAACATGATCATTTCGAAGCGTTGGTTATGGTTTCTTGGGTCATATTTGATGTCCCAGTCAAATATCATTCGACCCGATACTGGCTCCGTACCAAGGCGTCCAGCCTGGACCATGGCAAGCGGTAATACAGGCACGACTGATGAAATTCTAGTTTAATTGCCATAAAATGCCAAAAAATGTAACTTGATCATTTCGAAGCGTTGGTTATGGTTTATTGGGTCATATTTAATGTCCCGATAAAATATCTTGTGATCCGGTACTGGCTTGGTACCAAGGTGTCCGGCTGGACCATGGCAGGCGATAATACATGCACGAGTGGCGGAATTCCAGTTTAATTGCCATAAAATGCCAAAAATTGTAACTTGATTATTTCAAAGTGTTGGTTATGGTTCCTTGGGTAATATTTCATATCCCAGACAAATATCATCCGATCCGGTACTGGCTTCGTACCAAGGCGTCCGGCCTGTACCATGGCAGGCGATAATACTAGCACGACTGTCGGAATTCCAATTTAATTGCCATAAAATGTCAAAAAATATAACTTGATCATTTCGAAGCATTGGTTATGGTTCCTTGGGTCATATTTGATATCCCGGACAAATATCATGCGATACGGTACCGGCACCGTACCAAGGCATCCGGCCTAGACCATGGCAGGTGATAATACTGGCACGACTGGCGGAATTCTAGTTTAATTGGCATAAAGTACCAGAAAATGTAACTTGATCATTTCGAAGTGTTGGTTATTGTTCCTTGTGTTGTATTTGATGTCCCGGACAAATATCATGCGATCCGGTATCGGCTCTATACCAAGGCATCCGGCCTGGACCATGGCAGGCGATAATACAGGCACGACTGGCGGAATTCCAATTTAATTGCCATAAAATGCCAAGAAATTTAACTTGATCATTTCCAAGCGTTGGTTATGGTTCCNATACCAAGGCGTCCGACCTGGACCATGGCAGGCGATAATATAGGCACGACTAGCGGAATTCCAGTTTAATTGCTATAAAATGCAAAAAATGTAACTTGATCCTTTCAAAGAATTGGTTATGGTTCCTTGGGCCATATTTGATGTCCCGGAGAAATATCATGCGATACGGTACCGGCTCCGTACCAAGGCGTCTAGCCTGGACCATGGCATGCGATAATACAGGCGCGATTGGCGGATATCAAGTTTAATTGCTATAAATTGCCAAAAAACGTAATTTGATCATTTAGAAATGTTGGTTATGGTTCTTTAGGTCGTATTTGATGTCCCTGACAAATATCATGCGATCCGGTACCGGCTCCGTACCAAGGCGTCTATATTGGACCATGGCAGGCGATAATACATGCACGACTGACAGAATTCCAGTTTAATTGCCATAAAATGCCAAACAATGTAACTTGATCATTTCGAAGCATTAGTTATGGTTCCTTGGGTCGTATTTGATGTCCCAGAAAAATATGCGATCCGGTAACGGCTCCGTACCAAGGCGTCCGGTCTGGACCATGGCAGGCGATAATACAGGCACGACTGGTGGAATTCCAGTTTAATTGCCATAAAATGACAAAAGTTGTAAATTGATCATTTCGAAGGATTGGTTATGGTTCCTTGTGTCGTATTTGATGTCTCGAAAAAATATCATGAGATTTGGTACCGACTCCATACCGAGGAGTCCGACCTGGACCATGGCAGGCGATAATACATGCATGATTGGCAGAATTCAAGTTTAATTGCCATAAAATGCCAAAAAAGTAACTTGATCATTTTGAAGCATTGGTTATGGTTCCTTGGGTCATATTTGATGTCTCGGATAAATATCATGCGATTCGGTACTGGCTATGTACCACGGCGTCCGGCCTGGACCATGGCAGTTGATAATAAAGACACGACTGACGAAATTCCAAATTAAATTCCATAAAATGTCAAAAAATGTAACTTGACCATTTCGAAGAGTTGGTTATGGTTACTTGGATTGTATTTGATGTCCCAAAAAAATATCATGCGATCCGGTATCGGCTCCATACCAACGCGTCCGGCCTGGACCATGGATGGCGATAATACAGGCACGACTGACGGAATTCCAAGTTAATTGCCACAAAATTCCAAAAAATGTAACTTGATCATTTTGAAGCATTGGTCATGGTTCCTTGGGTCGTATTTGATGCCCCAAAAAAATATCATGAGATCCGGTACCGGCTCCGTACCAAGGCGTTCGGCCTGGACCATGGCAGACGATAATACAGGCACGACTGGCGGAATTCCAATTTAATTGCCATAAAATACAAAAAAATGTAATTTGATAATTTTGAAATGTTGGTTATGTTTTCTTGGGTCGTATTTGATTTCCCAGAGATATATCATTTGACCCGGTACCGGCTCCTTACCAAGGCGTCCGGTCTGGACCATGGCAGGCGATAATACAAGCACGACTGGAAGAATTCCAGTTTAATTGCTATAAAATACCAAAAATGTAACTTGATCATTTCGAAGTGTTGGTTATGGTTCCTTGGGTCGTATTTGATGTCCCGGAGAAATATCATGCGATCCGATACTGGCTCTATACCAAGGCATCTGGCATGGACTATGGCAGGCGATAATACAGTCACGACTGGCAGAATTCCAGTTTAATTGCTATAAAATACCAAAAATGTAACTTGATCATTTCGAAGCGTTGCTTATGGTTACTTGGGTCGTATTTGATGTCCCGGAGAAATATCATGCGATCCGATACTGGCTCTATACCAAGGCATCTGGCATGGACTATGGCAGGCGATAATACAGTCACGACTGGCAGAATTCCAGTTTAATTGCCATAAAATTCCAAAAAATGTAACTTGATCATTTCGAAGCGTTGCTTATGGTTACTTGGGTCGTATTTGATGTCCCGGAAAAATATCATGCGGTCCGGTACCGGCTCCGTACCAAGGCATCTCGCCTGGACCATGTCAGGCGATAATACAGGCACGAATGGCGGAATTCCAGTATAATTGCCATAAAATGCCAAAAAATGTAACTTGATCATTTCGAAGCGTTGCTTATGGTTACTTGGGTCGTATTTGATGTCCCGGAAAAATATCATGCGGTCCGGTACCGGCTCCGTACCAAGGCATCTCGCCTGGACCATGTCAGGCGATAATACAGGCACGACTGGCAATAATTGCAGTTTAATTACCATAAAATGCCAAAAAATGTAACTTGATCATTTCCAAGCATTTCTTATGGTTCCTTCGGTCGTATTTGTTGTCCCGGTGAAATATCAAGCGATCCGGTACCGGCTCTGTACCAAGGCATCTTGCATGGGCTATGGCAGGCGATAATACAGGCACGGCTGGCCGAATTCCAATTTAATTGCCATAAAATTCCAAAACATGTAACTTGATCATTTCGAAGCAATGGTTATGGTTCCTTGGGTCATATTTTATGTTCCGGACCAATATCATGTGATTCGGTACCGGCTCCGTACCAAGGCGTCCGGCCTGGAAAATGGCAGGCGATAATGCAGGCACGACTTGGCGGAATTCCAGTATAATTGCCATAAAATTCAAAAAAATGTAACTTGATCCTTTCGAAGAGTTGGTTATGGTTTCTTGGGTTGTATTTGATGTCCCGGACAAATATCATGCGGTCCGGTACCGGCTCCGTACCAAGGCATCTCGCCTGGACCATGGCAGGCGATAATACAGGCACGACTGGCAGAATTCCAGTTTAATTGCCATAAAATGCCAAAAAATGTAACTTGATGATTTCCTAGCATTGTTTATGGTTCCCTGGGCTGTATTTGATGTCCCGGAGATATATCATGCAATCCGGTACTGGCTCCATACCAAGGCGTCCGGCCTGGACCATGGCAGGCGATAATACAGGCACGACTGGCGGAATTCCAGTTTAATTGCCATAAAATTCAAAAAAATGTAACTTGATCATTTCGAAGCAATGGTTATGGTTCCTTGGGTCATATTTTATGTTCCGGACCAATATCATGTGATTCGGTACCGGCTCCGTACCAAGGCGTCCGGCCTGGAAAATGGCAGGCGATAATGCAGGCACGACTTGGCGGAATTCCAGTATAATTGCCATAAAATTCAAAAAAATGTAACTTGATCCTTTCGAAGAGTTGGTTATGGTTTCTTGGGTTGTATTTGATGTCCCGGACAAATATCATGCGGTCCGGTACCGGCTCCGTACCAAGGCATCTCGCCTGGACCATAGCAGGCGATAATACAGGCATTACTGGCAGAATTCAAATTTAATAGCCATAAAATGCCCAAAAATGTAACTTGATCATTTCCAAGCGTTGTGTTTCCTTGGGTCGTATTTGATTTCCCGGAGAAATATCACGCGATCCGATACCGGCTCCATACCAAGGCATCCGGCCTGGACCATGGCAGGCGATAGTTCATGCACGACTGGCGGAATTCTAGTTTAATTGCCATAAAATGCCAAAAAATGTAATTTGATCATTTTGAAGCGTTGGTTATGGTTCCTTGGGTCGTATTTGATGTCCTCGAGAAATTTCATGCTATCCGGTACCGGCTCCATACCAAGGCGTCCGACCTGGACTATGGCAGGCGATAATACAAGCATGACTAGCGGAATTCCAGTTTAATTGGCATAAAATTCCAAAAAAATGTAACTTGATCATTTTGAAGCGTTGGTTAAGAATCCTTGGGTTGTATTTGATTTCCCGGAAAAATATCATGCGAGTCGGTACCGTCTAGGTACCATGGCGTCCAGCCTGGTCCATGGAAGGCGATAATGCAGGCACGACTTAGCGGAATTCTAGTTTAATTGCCATAAAATGCGAAAAAATGTAACTTGATCCTTTTGGAAGAGTTGGTTATGGTTTCTTGGGTTGTATTTGATGTCCTTGATAAATATCATGCGATCTCGTACCGGATCCTTACCAAGGCGTCTGGCCTGAACCATGGATGGCGATAATACAGGCACGACTGGCTGAATTCCAGTTTAATTGCCATAAAATGCCAAAAAATGTAACTTGATCATTTCCAAGAATTGTGGTTCCTTGGGTCGTATTTGATGTCCCAGAGATATATCACGCGATCCGGTACGGGCTCCATACCAAGGCGTCTGGCCTGGACCATGGCAGGTGATAGTACATGCACGACTGGCGGAATTCCAGTTTAATTGCCATAAAATGCCAAAAATTATAATTTGATCATTTCGAAGCGTTAGTTATAGTTCCTTGGGTTGTATTTGATGTCCTGGAGAAATTTCATGCTATCCGGTATCGGCTCCGTACCAAGGCGTCCGACCTGGACTATGGCAGGCGATAATACAAGCACGGCTGGCGAAATTCCAGTTTAATTGCCATAAAATTCCAAAAAGTATAAATTGATCATTTCGAAGCGTTGGTTAAGAATCCTTGGGTTGTATTTGATTTACCGGAAAAATATCATGCGATTCAATACTAGCTAGGTACGAAGGTGTCCGACCTGGTCCATGGAAGGCGATAATGCAGGCACGACTTAGCGGAATTCTAGTTTAATTGCCATAAAATGCCAAAAAATGTAACTTGATCCTTTTGGAAGAGTTGGTTATGGTTTCTTGGGTTGTATTTGATGTCCCGGATAAATATCATGCGATCCGGTACCGGATCCTTACATGCACGATTGGCTGAATTCCAGTTTAATTGCCATAAAATGCGAAAAAATGTAACTTGGTCATTTTGTAGCGTTGGTTATGGTCCATTGGGTAATATTTGATGTGCCGGACAAATATCATGCGATCCGGTATCGGCTCTGTACCATGGCGTCCTGCCTGGACCATGGCAGGCGATAATACAGGCACGACTTGCGAAATTCCAACTTAATTACCATAAAACGCCAAAATATGTAACTTGATCATTTCGAAGCGTTGGTTATGGTTCCTTGGGTCGTATTTGATGTCCCGGAGAAATATCATGCGATCCGCTACTGGCTCTATACCAAGGCGTCCGGCCTGAACCATGTATGGCGATAATAGAGGCACGACTTGCGGAATTCTAGTTTAATAGCCATAAAATGCCAAAAAATGTAACTTGATCATTTTGTAGCGTTGGTTATGGTTCCTTGGGTCGTATTTGATGTCCCGGAGAAATATCATGCGATCCGCTACTGGCTCTATACCAAGGCGTCCGGCCTGAACCATGTATGGCGATAATAGAGGCACGACTTGCGGAATTCTAGTTTAATAGCCATAAAATGCCAAAAAATGTAACTTGATTATTTCGAAGCGTTGCTTATGGTTCCTTGGGTCGTATTTGATGTCACGGAGAAATATCATGCGATCGAGTAGCATCTCCTTACCAAGGCGTCCGACATGGACTTTGACAGGCGATAATACAGGCACGGCTGGCGGAATTCCAGTTTAATTGCCATAAAATTCCAAAAAATGTAACCTGATCATTTCGAAGTAATGGTTATGGTTCTTTGGGTCGTATTTGATGTCCTGGAAAACTATCATGTGATTCGATACCGGCTAGGTGCCAAGGCGTCCGGCATGGAACATGGCAGACGATAATACAGGCACGACTTGGCGGAATTCCAGTATAATTGCCATAAAATTCGGAAAAATGTAACTTTATCCTTTTGAAGAGTTGGTTATGGTTTCATGGGTTGTATTTGATTTCCCGGACGAATATCATGCGGTCCGGTACTGGCTCCGTACCAAGGCATCTGACCTGGACCATGGCAGGCGATAATACAGGCACGACTGGCAGAATTCCAATTTAATAGCTATAAAATTCCAAAAAATGTTACATGATCATTTCCAAGCGTTGTTTATGGTTCCCTGGGTCGTATTTCATGTCCTGGAGAAATATCATGCAATCCGGTACCGGCTCCATACCAAGGCGTCCAGCCTGGACCATGGCAGGCGATAATACAGGCACGACTGGCGGAATTCCAGTTTAATTGCCATAAAATGCCAAAAAATGTAATTTGATCATTTCAAAGCGTTGGTTATGGTTCCTTGGGTTGTATTTGATTTCCTGGAGAAATTTGATGCTATCCGGTACCGGCTCCGTACCAAGGCGTCCGGTCTGGACCATGGCAGGCGATAATACATGCACGACTAGCGGAATTCCAGTTTAATTGCCATAAAATGCCAAAAATTGTAACTTCATCATTTCGAAGTGTTGGTTATGGTTCCTTGGGTAGTATTGATGTCCCGCAAAAATATCATGCAACCCGGTACCGACTCCGTACAAAGGCATCCGGCCTGGACCATGGCAGGCGATAATACAGGCACCAATGGCGGAATTCCAGTTCAATTACCATAAAATGCCAAAATATTTAACTTGATCATTTCGAAGCGTTGGTTATGGTTCCTTAGGTCTTATTTGATGTCCCGGAGAAATATCATGTGATTCGGTACCGGCTCCGTACCAAGGCGTTCGGCCTGGACTATGGCAGGCGATAATATAGGCACGACTGGCGGAATTCCAATTTAATTGCCATAAAATTCCAAAAAAATGTAACTTGATCATTTCGAAATGTTGGTTATGGTTCCTTCGGTCATACTTGATATCCCGGAAAAATATCATTCGATCCGGTACCGGCTCCTTACCAAGGCGTCCGGCCTGGACCATGGCAGGCGATAATGCAGGCACGACTGGCGGAATTCATGTTTAATTGCCATAAAATGCCAAAAAATGTAACTTGATCATTTCGAAGCGTTGTTTATGGTTCCTTGGGTCGTATTTTTCTGTCCCGAAAAAATATCATACGATCCGGTACCGGCTCCTTACCAAGGCGTCCGGCCTGGACCATGGCAGGCGATAATATAGGCACGACTGGCGGAATTCCAGTTTAATTGCCATAAAATGCCAAAAAATATAACTTGATCATTTCGAAGTGTTGTTTACGGTTCCTTGGGTCATATTTGATGTCCCGGTAAAATATCATGCGATTCGGTACTGGCTTCATACCAAGGCGTCCGGCCTGGACCATCGCAGGCGATAATACATGCACGACTTGGGGAATTACAATTTAATTGCCATAAAATGCCAATAAATGTAACTTTATCATTTCCAAGCGTTGGTTATGGTTCCTTGGGTCGTATTTTATGTCTCGAAGAAATATCATGCAATCCGGTATCGGATCCATACCAAGGCGTCCGGCCTGGACCATTGTAGGCGATAATATAGGCACGACTAGCGGAATTCTAGTTTAATTGCCATAAAATGCCAAAAAATGTAACTTGATCCTTTCGAAGAGTTGGTTATGGTTCCTTGGCTTGTATTCGATGTCCCGGAAAAAAATCATGCGATCCGGTACCTGCTCCATACCAAGGCGTCCGGCCTGGACCATGGATGGCAATAATACATGCACGACTGGCGGAATTCCAGTTTAATTGCCATAAAATGCCAAAAAATGTAACTTGATCATTTTGTAGCGTTGGTTATGGTTCCTTGGGTCATATTTGATGTCCCGTACAAATATCATACGATCTGGTACCAGCTCCGTACCAAGCTGTCCGGCCTGGACCATGGTAGGCGATAATTCAGGCACGATTGGCGGAATTCCAATTTAATTGACATAAAAGGCCAAAAAATGTAACTTGATCATTTCGAAGCGTTGGTTATGGTTCTTTGGGTCGT
>ML438607.1:0-27529 GCA_005239525.1 Nicotiana knightiana | reverse complement strand
GGAAAGAACCATGCTTCTATCTAGCAAACTACCTCACAGCTTCTGGGCTGAAGCAATAAACACCACTTGTTACATAATCAATAGATGCATGACCAGACTTTTGGTAGAGAAAAATCCCTATGAATTACTTAAAGGGAGAAAGCCCAACATATCCCACTTTAGGACTTTTGGATGCAAGTGTTTTTTGCATAATAATGGCAAAGATTCCCTAGGAAAATTTGACCCCAGAAGTGATGACGGAGTATTCTTGGGATATTCATCACATAGCAAAGCTTATAGAGTATATAATAAAAGAACTATGTGTGTAGAAGAAAGTATACACGTTGTCTTTGATGAAACTAACATTCTTGTGAGAGACAGGAACCTGAAGATGAGGAGCTTGTACTGGTAAGAAGCAGTGATCACATTGAATCAAGAATGGAAGGTGGAACATGTGATGGACCAGGTTCAACTACCCCAAGCATCATGACAGGGGGAATTCAACATATGCAACCTGGTCCTGATCATGCTCCATAACAACAAGACACCATGGAATCGTCTAGGAATGAACAATTGGTACTTAAACTACACAGATATCAGAGTTCTCACCCTCTTGAGAACATCATAACAAATTTGACATCCGGAATCAAAACAAGATCATCCTTGAAAAATTTGTGTGCGTTTGATGCTTTTCTATCCATGATCGAACCAAAGAACATTGGGGAAGCCCTACAAGATGTTGATTGGGTAAATTCCATGCAAGAAGAGATGAATCAGTTTGAAAGAAGTCAAGTATGGCACTTGGTACCCATGCCACTAGACAGATTAGTGATTGGCACCAAGTGGGTCTTCAGGAACAAGCTCGATGAGGATGGAACTGTTACAAGTAATAAAGCAATATTAGTTGTTCAAGGGTGTAGTCAAGGAGAAGGAATTGACTATGATGAGACCTTTGCCCCTGTGGCAAGACTGGAGGCAATCAGACTTCTTATAGCATTTGCTGCACACATGGAATTCACTCTTCATCAGATGGATGTTAAGAGTGCCTTTCTCAATGGCTATCTGAAGGAAGATGTATTTGTCAAGCAGCCTACAGGTTTTGGAAGTAAGGAGTCACCTGACCATGTATACAAACTCGAAAAGGCTCTATATGGTCTCAAACAAGCACCAAGAGCATGGTACAAACGATTATCAAAATTCCTGCTAGAACATGGGTACAAACGAGGCAAAATTGACAGTACCTTGTTCTTAAGGGAAAAGGGTAAGGATCTCCTGGTTGTGCAAATATATGTGGATGATATTATATTTGGGGCGACTTCTGAAAAATTGAGCAAGGAATTTGCTATGCTAATGGGAAGTGAGTTTGAGATGAGTATGATGGGTGAGCTAAACTTTTTCTTAGGCTTGCAAATTAAGCAAAACCCAAATGGAACAATGATCCACCAACAAAAGTATGTGAAAGAATTGCTCAAGAAGTTTAAAATGGAAGACTCAAAAGAAATAGACACTCCCATAGCTACAACTACAAAATTGGATGTAGATGAACTTGGTTCATCTGTTGATCAGACGCTATACAGAGGGATGATTAGGTCTCTATTATATCTCATTGCNTGTGCTAGGTTTCAGGCAAATCCAAAGGAGTCCCACCTCACTGCAGTAAAGAGAATTTTGAGATATTTGAAAGGCACCACTGATTTGTGCCTTTGATATCCAAAAGGTAGTAATTTCGACCTTCTAGGATATGATGATGCTGATTATGTAGGATTCTTGGTTGAAAGGAAAAGTACTTCAGGTATGACTCACTTTCTGGGTTCATGCCTTGTGTCTTGGGCTACCAAGAAACAAAATTCAGTAGCCTTGTCTACTGCTGAGGCTGAATATGTGGCTGCAGCCTCATGCTGTTCCCAATTGCTATGGATCAAGCAACAACTCATGGATTTTGGTATTGATGTGGGATGCATTCCCATTTTTTGTGATAACACTAGTGCTATTAGTATGACGAAGAGCCCGGTTCATCATAAGAGGACTAAGCACATAGATGTTAGGCACCGTTTCCTAAGGGATAACTTTGAAAATGGAATAATCTCAATCGAATTTTGTGCTACTAATTATCAAATTGCTGATATATTCACTAACGCACTTAGTAGGGAGCATTTTGAGATAAACAAGCTGGAATTAGGGATGATTAAGATCACCTGATTGAAAAAAATTATCGAAAAAAAAATTGACTGAAAAAATGATTTTTTTTTTGGCTAGAAAATTTTAATTAGGTACTTAATCAGATTAATAATTGCTCAGCATCATGTCTTTATTGCCATACTCTTGTGCCATGTATTAATATGATTCCCTGGATACTAATGATGTTTATCTATCTTTGTAAATTGAGGCAATTTAAAGATTTCTAACAGGATGAACCTGGTTCATCCATGCTGATTCATCTGACTGACGAGGTACATACTCTTCTCCATATATTAATTCAATTACAGTCATACATGAGCAGGATTCTTTCCATAATTGGTTGAAATTCAAATACTTCGTTCTTACCCAAATTAAACCAGTTTCAAGAAGTCCAGTCTTCACTTAATTAGCCTAGTTTTAGGGTGAAATTAAATGTCTAATCAGTATCAGTCCTTCGGCGATTAGACTCCTACTTGAGTTCACATTTTGCATGTTGAAATATCCGTAGCCACATCTTATAAAAGGTCATCATTACTCTTCTCTTCATAAAGCAACCGTCAAACCAAGTTCAACTCATTCTGCACAAACCAAAATTGATTACTCGCCTTTTCTTCCTAACAATACATAATCATGTCTTCACCACCACCATCTTCTTCTTCTAACTCATCACCTAATCGTGATTATGATGGAGGAAATTCTGAATCTGTATCCAATTCTCCATCTGTATACATTTCTCAATCACCAGAAATTTCGTCAACCCCTGAAAATACACCCATTCATGAACCCACTCCAAACTCTACTCCTGTCCCCAAGAATCGTCGTGTCAAAGTCCTTGCCCGGAAATCTGTTGCTTCTGGGACTAGGGAAAAATTCTTAGAGGATCTTATTAAAGCCGACAAAAGTTCTAAGTCAGATTCGTCCAGTGAATCTTTTAAATCAGCCAACGAGGAAGATGCACCTGGTTCAACCAGTTCTGAGAAAGGTAATCCTGAAATCAATTCTGAATTTGCTTCTGCTGATAAAAGGTTCATATTGGTTGGGTCTGTTATTGATGTTGAAGTGCCTAAAAGGAAGAGGGGTGGTAGAAAAGAAAGAATTCTTGAGAGAGAGGAAAAATAAGTTGAGAGAGGATCTGGGGAGAATGGTACCACGCTGGTTATCTGTGGTCCCATTCCTGAAACTGTTGGAGAAAATGTCACATATTTAGGGGGAAGCATAGTTGAGGAGGCTGTAGCAGGTCTTGCAAATCTGAAGAAAGGAACAGATGAACCTGTTTCATTTGGGGAATAAACATTGGCTGAAAGGCTGAAGAAACTGGGGGAGTCCTATAACCCCAAGAAAAGGAGTACTCAGAAGTCCAAGAAGGCAACTCACCAAGTTCATTCAAAGAAAAGAAAAGTTTCTGAAGCTGCTAATGTTCCTGCTCCAAAAGTAAGAGCTACTCGTAGCACTGTGAGAGATGAAGAAGAGAAATTGGAAAAGGCTCTGAAAGAGAGCAAGAAGAAGAGGGCAGCAAAGGGAAAAGCGAAAGTTGGAGAGCCTGTTAAGGCTATTGAGATTGAAGAGAAGACATTGTACCAGGTCCAACAGGAGGAGCAGCGTGCTCCAAGTGTGGCTGAGACACCAAAACCCATAAAGGCTAAGGATTTTTCAAAGAAGTCAGCTAGAATGTCTGTCACACCAACAAGATCTGTTAAGAGGACCAGGGCCAATCCAAAGAAAGTGAAAATTGTTGAGAAAGAGGATGATGATGCAGAATGGAGTGGAGAGGAGGAGAAGGAAATAGGAGAGGTGACTGACAGAGTTACCATGTTTGGAAAGAGAACAATACTGAAGGGTAAGCTGATGAAGGATCTAGAGGATCCTGGAATGCAATATCTGCTGGAAACTCTGGAGGTGCAGGGCCAGATGGACATGGTCCTTCGCATGGAAGGTAGGCTGGTAAGGGCTGAGTTGGTAGAATTCATGGGAAATGCCATTGTCAAGGAAGGCAGGGTCACCTCCATGGTCAAAGGAATTGAAGTTTCCTTTGATGCTAAAGAACTGTGTGTTATTCTGAACATACCAGATGAGGGTTATGAGGACTACACAAGGAAAAGATGGCCTTTTCTAGATGAGATGGCCTCAATAATCAACATCACCAGATTCTTCAGTGCTAATGAGAGGGAGATTGAACACAGGCCGGTCTACAAGAGTGAAATGAAGATAGAGCACAAGCTATTCTTCGAGTTCGTCATCAAGTTCCTACTGCCCAGACAAGAAATAAGGCACATTGCAAATTATATGGATCTGACCTTGATGGAGTGCTTGTACATGGGAAAGCAAATCAATTGGCTGACTTTCATCATCCAACTCTTGGACAGAGTTGTGAATGGAACCAAAGCACACACAATTCCATATGGCTTTATTTTGACAGCAGTGCTTGCACATTTTGGGGTTCCAGTGAAGAAGGTTGAGATGGCTACTGCCAAAGACTATTTTGGGAAGGAACCTTTGCTGACATGTGACTACAATATTAATATTCCTGCGGATGAACCTGGTTCATATAGGAAGCAACCAGTCAACAACAAAGTTAGAACTATGGTGCAGGAAAGCGTGATCAAGGATATGGAGATCCTTTGTTTGAAGTCTCGTGTGATTGAGTTTGAAACTAAGCGGGATGCTCTTAGGGATGAATTAGCAAAGGAGAAAGAAAAGAACGAGGGCGTTCTTAAGCAGATGCTTTCTCTCCTACAATCCAAGACCACAACCTCCTCTTCACTTTCCAATCCTTAGGCTGTCCAGAGCTTCCAAAACCCCTCTTTAGACCAGTTATTCAGTTTCTTCTATTTTTACTCTATTTTTTGCTCATGATTGGTTTGTTTTTGTTTTTCTGTATGGTGGTTGATAATCGTTACTAATCAATGAATGTTGCTTCTAGTTATTGATTTGTCTCAATTTCTTAGTTAGCTTACATTTATTGGCTTCTTGTGTTGATTAATCATGCTTTGCACATGCAGTTGCGTCAATGGCCATGAGTAATAATTAATAAATCTGGTAAGTGTATCATTTTGCAAACTTTTCGATGATGCCTAAAGGGGGAAGATATGTGCTAAACTTTTTCAAATGTTTTTTCAAAGTCATATTTATAACCTAATGAACGTGATTTCTCTATGATTAATTCTTAATACCATACAAAGTGTTTGAAGTGTATACAGGAGTTTCTCTATGATTAATGCTTAAAACCATACAAAGTGTTTGAAGTGTATACAGGATTAAGCACAGAGTTTGTCATCATCAAAAAGGGGGAATTTGTTGACCCATGTCATTGCATAGTTTTAAAGATTGACAAATGGCTGACCAGTTGGACCAGGTCCATCAGAGCACACATCTTGAACTGAATTGCTAGCACATGAACTGTATATGCATAGGAGATATTTGTGAATATGAAATATCAATGAACCAAGAGATTGTCTCCTAATGAGAAAAGGTCGCAAACTGATGAGAAGATTGAAGTCGAATTCGGCAAGGAAAGTAACAAAAGAAAGGAAGTTGAGTTTGATACGAATTTGTTCACCCAGGTAGAGTTGGACTAGAATTGTACGGCAAGCTCAACAACTGACTCTATAAATACTTGATGTATTTCTGCTGGAATTCTACGTGCACAAAAGCTGAAGTGAATCAAAATCTGAAAGCAAAGTTCCCAGAGTTATTTTGCTAGCAGAATCATTGTGCGACACAAAGGCTACAGTTCAACTAGAAGAACCAGTTCCATGTGATTAATTATTGATTCTAGTTGATTGTAGTAGGAGTTTTAATATTGTATCTTTTCAGCTTTCATAGAAGCAATTGTAATAGGTACGCATTGTTCAAGTTAGAGGTAACTTGAAGCTTGTAGAAATTAACTGGGGGATAGTAACTACAAAGGGATTAGAGTTAGTCCTAATATTACAAAAGAGTTTATTTTGTAAGTCCGTTTGGCCCAGAGTTTTTAGTGAAGTGTTTGAGCAAATTCTACTGAGGAGTAGGTCGTGTTTTTTTACCTTTTGAGCCAGGTGTTTTCCACGTAAAAATCTCTGTGTTTTTACTTTGCTGCTTTTAATATTCTGCAACAGTAGAAGTAAGTACATCAAGAAGAACCATGTTCTTCCAGTTAGACAACACTCGAAAAATTGGGTACCTCACAATTAACTTATATAATTATGTGGTATTGACGTCTAAAACATCAGTGTCCTTCTATGTGACACTATAACACTTCCTTTCTCATAAGGACCCTAAATAGGCTCTCTATCAAGACCAAATGTACCTTTGGGGGTTATCATAGCACAACGTCTACTTCTCATAATTCTCCTGTCTTTTAGTAGCATCTGGGTGCTTCTCAAGTTCGAATCCATGGAGAACTCATTATGAATATCTGCAAACCTTCCATATTATTTTATACTGTCTCATTGAGTTCTGTTGTCTTTACACACTCGACTTCTAGAATCATGGACTAGGTCTTTGTCATGTGTGAGGAGTTTTGCTATTCTTGGCATTCCACCTCCCTGGGTGGATAAGAGTTTTATTTGTCTTTCTCCTCGGAGCATCATGTTAATCATTAGAACCCCTCTAACCAATACATGATTTCATCCCAATATTAAGATGTCCTAGCTATGTGGTTCACTCGTGAAATGTTGAGATTAGATGCTTTTAGATTTTTGCACATATCATGAGCATATCGATTTGGAAGACAAGTTGTCGTATCTTAATTTATCTCATATAGGGTCCATTATCAGGAATAGTTTAGCTGTTTGAATTATGATAATCTCATAAGAGTTTAACTTCTTTTTCATCATCATGGGCTTGTGGCATAGATTCCTTGTGCCAGTTAATGGTAAGAGTATAATTCAACTTCATGTATTTCTTTTGAAATCTCTATCGCATCCATGTTACAAGAATCTTACCATTTGGAGCTGGACTAACTTTCCTTACACTTAAGGAGGCAACTGATGTAATATACTTGACCACTTCTCCTTAGAGCTTACTATTGTCGGGAAAGGCACATATAGAAAGGAACACTTGATACTATCCCTTGCATGACTCGTTGCTTCCCAAGAACAACTGATACTAGAATCTTCATCCTCCCGATCATACCTCCCATGTATCTCATGTCTATAAAGACCCACTTTTTTTTGATCTCAGGGTCACGTACATAGTTCCCACATAATCAATGCATGCTAGTTACCTCTATGACTCATTTGTCTAATAATTGATGTCGTCACAATGATTAACCCTGTCAGCATTGTTAGTAGTAATTTTTGTGTCCCTTAGCATATAAACTTAGGAAGTACTCTGCTCAGCGCATTAATGAATTCCTGAATAATTCCAGCCCAATCTTGAACTCCGTTGTTCCTGATTGCATTAAATCTATTGGGTATTGAAGGTTCAAAAGTGTCAAAAAGGAAGCATCACCGTGTGATCACATATATTCGATAGGTAATTTTATGTTCAGTTTATGATAGCACATCTTAGAGTAAGTGTTGAAGGTCATCAAAGGTTTAGTGTGGGTGGTCGCGTAGATATTTAGAGTTTAGGAGGGTGAACGGGTTATTCTCAATATTTTCTCCCTGAAGAAGTTACATGAATTGATAATGAAGGTGAAATAAGTGTAGTTCACATTAGGCTGCACTATGAGTATGATGTCTTCCCATCGATGTTCCCCATATACCTTGTGTTTTCATGTTCCTATGTCTAAGAAGGTGGCTGGAAATACTTTGTGTATAATTCTCGTGGAAATTATTGAAGGATAAGTTAATGGATAGTTGGCTTATGCGAGGTATCTATTTGTCATCCTTGTTAGGTAAGTTTGGGAGTTCAGATTGTTTCTGTGGATGTGTTATGGTGAAGTCTGTAATTCTAAGAGGCCACCTTGAAGGCCGAAAGTGTCGTGGAAAGAAAATATTTTCCCTTGATTGTATACCAATTGGTTTTGATTTGAAAGGTACCTTCTATGTGTGCAGTCCATGTCCAGGTATCATTATGATAATGTAGTGCTTGTAATGCTGAGATTAGTGTTATTGATATATACATTGCGGTACTTTGTTGAGTTATGGATGTGAATTTAGGATGGTTTTGGTGGCTCTCTAGCAGGTGGATAGGCCTAGTTACAAAGGAGACGCTGCCAAAATTTCTGAAAAATTTCGGAGTTAGTCAAAATTTATGGAATTGAGGTAGGTCAGAAAAGAGATATATTATGTTAAGTGTTTGGGGTGGACTCTACTTCTCATTCGAGGACGAATGATCCTAAGCGGGGCAGAATGTAAGGACCCGGGCAATTTTGCTAAGTAATTTAAGATTTCGTGGTGCCAGGTAGGCTAATTATAATATTTTATGTGCTATCAATATGATGGACATCAATTAGATATGGTAATAAGTGTATAAGTCATATAATAAGTAATGTGGGGTCCAAGTAGAGGCCTAAGTCTAAGTCAAGTTGGAAACTTACATAACAGGCTAAAATTCCAAATGAGTTCGCACAAGTCCACACTTTGGACAAGCATATATAAGTATATATAAGGTTTTATGTGATGATAAACCTATCAAATAAAATATCATCGAGTCTAGTTTCTAACTCTTCAAACCGTACATCATTTGGACACTCCTACAAAAAGTTATGATCAAATTACCAAAGGCTGGCATAATGCAATTATGCGGCCATTATGCGACCATTATGCAATCGCAGAAGTGGTTATGCGACCGCAAAATGGTCGCAAACCTGTCCAGTGCAGCCCAGTTCTAGGCACCAATTCCACGATCCATTCTGTGACCCACATACATGTTCTGCGGTCTATTATGCGATCGCAGACACGATTTCGGAGGCTTCTTTTTCCTATTTTCATAACTCGACCCCATTTTGATAAATAGGCTTTGGGGCTTCATTTGGGACTATTTTCTACTGAATCTAGAGAGAGGTGAGAGCATTTTAGAGAGGGAATGAGTAACCTAACATCCTAATCCTCCAATCTTGCACAAATTATCAAGAATCAAGGAAGCTAATCTCTATCTCACTATCCATCCGGGTAAGTCCTACTTCTAAGATTTCATATAAGAGATTATGAGTTCAAAAATATATTGTGGGGTTAGAAATGAACCATACATGTGACACTAAGCTATAGTATGTGGGATTAATAAACTATTTTGGGTTGTTCTTGTTGAAATTGGTTAAGGGAAGGAATTTCTACTGTAGAACCTTGTAGTCTATTTCACATGCTAGGTGTTTGATGAAATTCTTAAGAGAGTTACACCATGGGTAATCTTTCTAATTATTAATCAATTTTCGCTACCTTCCTATAGATTATTATCGCTAGAGGTGTTGGTGCCTTGTAGTAACCTAAGGAAAGCTCAACCAGGTATGTTGGCTAAACTTTCTCTCTCGAAATTAAACTCCCTAATGTTTCCGTAAGTTTAAGTATGACCGACTAAAAATCCCTAATTTCTACGTTCGGGGTTATCCCCTATAAACTCATAAAATTGATCATTCCGAAAGAGCCTTGTATTGAACGATTGATGTTTAAAATATGTGTTGCTTAGTAAAATGATATGGCTTTGACTTTTGGTTTAAATAAAAACTGGTATACCGATTAGGTAAAGGAAACTCGGTATGCTTAATACTCCTAACCGCTCGTATGCGTACTGAATGTCTTGATTGAGTGTGTATAGTGGTTGATAAACTATAAAGATGTTTGAAAATGGATTAAATGAATTGGGGAAATAGAGTATGCACAACGTTTATAATTGTGCCTAGTGATGCCTATGAAATAAGGAAATATATGAACAGATTACGATACTGAGCAAGAGAAACGATGCTCCAAACATGCCATCATGCACGTACTGACCTCCAAACAACTTGAAACTAACCAAAAGCAACTCAAATACATCAAATAATGCCAAAGGAAATAAACCCGATTGATAAAGGTCGAATCTTTAATCAAAAGAGCAAAATCGGTCAAAAAGTCCAACCCAGGCCCGCACCTCAAAACTCGACAATACTCACCAAATTCGAACACCCATTCAATTACGAGTCCAACCATACTAGTTTTACTCAAATTCGACTCCAAATCGATGTTCAAAACTCAAAAATTCACATTATGGAACTTTAGGCTAAAACCCCCAATTCCTCTTTAATATTCATCAACCAATGCCAAAAATGAAGATAGATTCATGAAATAAGATCAAAACCAAGTGTAGAACACTTACCCCAATCGCCTCAATCCGAGTCCCACATCTTAAAATATGATAAAAGAACCAAAGCCTCGATTTATAGCATTCTGCCTAGCATTTTCGCACCTGCGGCACATTATCCGCTTCTGCGACACGAGCTCCGTTTCTGTGGACTCCACTAGCCAGCTGTCCCTCGCACTTGCGGATCTCCATCCGTTTCTGCGCAACCACAGGTGCGAAGCCAAGCATGCTTCTGTGCTAAATCTCGCTTCTGCGCCCAAGATCTTCGCTTCTGCGATCTATTCCAGCCACGCCTTCCATTGCTTCTGGGACCAACTGTCCGCGTCTGTGGACTTGCATCTGCGTCCATTCTTCCGTAGATGCGGAAACACTAGAATCAACAACCTTCAATAATGCACTATGAAATGAAAATTATCTGAATCTCGTCCGAAACTCACCCGAGCCCTTCAGGACCCCGTCCACATATACCAACAAGTCCCATAACACAAAATGGATCTATTCGAGGCCTCAAATCACACATAACAACATCAAGACGACGAATCACACCTTAAATCAAAATCTATGAACTTTGAACTTTCAAATTTCAAAAACCCGTGCCGAAACATATCAAATCAACTCGGAATGAACCCAAATTTTGTACACAAGTCCCGAATAACATAACGAAGCTATCCCAATTTATGGAACCACAATCCGAATTTGATATCCTCAAAGTCAACTTCCGGTCAAACTTATGAACGTTCTAAAAGTTCCTAATTTTTGTCAATTTGTGCCGAAACCTTCTAGAAACATCCAAATGTAAATACGGGAATACACCCTAGTTCAAAATCACCATCCAGACCTAACAGAACTATCAAAACTCCAATACAAAGTCAAATACTAAAAATTCAAACTTGGTCAACTCTTCCAACTTAAAGCTTCAACAATGAAATTCATTCCTCCAAATCGATTCCGAATAACCTGAAAATGAAAACTGACGATTCACATAAGTCATAATACATCATACAGATCTACTATTCCAGCAAATTACCAAGCAAAGTGCAAATGCTCAAAAAGACTGGCGGGTCATTACATTCTCCCCCACTTAAACATACGTTCGTCCTCGAACGTGTCCAGAGTTGTTCTTAAGCCATCCAATCACCATGTAACCTTACCATGCACATACTCAAGAGTGATCCCACGTCACCCTATCCCATATAGTCCCGGCCGCAAAGCATATTGAAGATCATTACTCCAACCTTATAATCCAATTTCCAATATCCAAATCTCTTATAAGACCCGCATATCGCATCTACACACTGAATAAGTCTGAACAAACTGTATCCAGCCATAACCATAACCTAAGATGTAATCACATGATATACCGCACAACTCAAATACTCATAGCAACATCTCCAATCATAATAGCTTCCCAAAACAACCCAATTCTGGTAACAAACCTCATGTCAAACAAAACCTCATTCTAAAACCTTCGTACGCTGCCAATGATGAAAGAAACACGCGGAAACTCATAACCATTCATCAGACCAACAAGTCATGGAGCTCCCTCTCCTTCAACAAGAACTATAGCAAATTTCTAAGCCGACTTCCGATATTATCCTTCCAAATATACAACAATCAAATCCGATAGAACCCATCCTAGATCCGACGACTACATCTTATCAAATACCAACTACACTACTGACATGCAACACCAATACTACCCCAAGCCACAAACCGTGCAATCCATGCACGCATATGCAATAATTCAAATGTACTAAAACATGGAAAATGACTCAAATGAGAGAACCGTCCCGTAAGCTCAACAAATACCGCCACAACACAATGCTAAAAGCCCATCACACACTGTAGAACCATAACACACGAATCTAACACAAAAGATCGTATCTCAACATAACTCTACTGCAATGTGTGACCCCATCCAAACACTAGTCCGTATGAAATACTTCAGCTACTATACTCAATATCAATAACAATGCACAATTTGGCATCAAGTACCCCAAGTGCATGACCATAACCACGGAGGAACCAATAATACAATACCACATATAAAAAATAACATCACCCAATGTGCAATCAGTCCGCATCAGCCAAATACCCATGTCGCTCGAATTTCGTTATAAGCCCCCAACAGAACCGCACTATGTGTGAATATAACCAACAAATCACAACCCCTCGTAACATAGAAGATTAATTCATAGAACATATCAGAACACAAATAAGATCAACACCAACCGAATGGCACATCCCTCAAGAATAGCACTTCAGAGTCAACCAACCCGACCCAGTGTAGAATACACATACTCATTGGCCTACCTACGGGCCTCGAATCAACTCTGGTCATCCACAAATAGATAAATAACCACCTGAAGGTTCACAATAACTGAATCATAACACTTACTATCATTCGACTAGCTTTGGCCCGAATCACCATATCTGAGTACACATCTCTCATACACGATCATCCCACGCGGAATACTTCTATAAGTAAAAACACAATGCGCCTTCTGAAATGCGCACCCTTCTCAGGTAATACCAAGCACTAATATCATTCACCTAGTCATCTAAAACCGTCCATGCTGTCTAAGAATTTATGACCTTCCCTTTAAAACTAATGCTACATCCCGTATTTTTGTATGTTAAAGTTTCGTCGTAAGTTAATCGACGTAAGTTCGGGAATGGGATTATTTTGAGATTATAAGCATCATGCTATTTTAAACAAGTGATGAGTAAATTCGTAAAGATAAGAGGGGAAGCAAGTCAAACAAAATAAATTTTCGTCCAACTTTGACATGTTGGAATAAATACGGCCCGAGCTAAAATACTCGGTATTTATGGAGTAGTGCCACAAAAGGTACCACATGACCATGATAGTAAGGTGTATAAGGTATGTGAAAAGTGAGTAGTATTTTAAGTAAGTAAAAATAATTCTTGATTATGTGGGTAATTGGTTAATTATTGGGTAATGGGACATTACCTAGTAAATTAATAATTGGTGGTGGATTAATTGAAGTCTTCGGATAAAGACTAAAGCATAAAAATGTATTAGTCCTTTGAAATATATTAAATGACTCATAACTTGGAAGTAAAGGTGTCAACTTAAGTGTCATACACATGACACATCCGTAGGATATCAAAAGTTTGGCCATCTCTATCTTATCTTTAAAGCTTATCAAAGTCATTTATTATAATGATATATATATATATATATATATATATATATATAAAGGAAGACAAGGAATGAAGGGAGGAAATATATATTCAGTGAGTGAAGGATATGCCTACAACTAAGATGGTTTGATGTCCATGGTTTGGGTAATAAATGGGATAAACTCGTGATTTCATTATTTATGATCTGTTAGTGTTCTTAAGAGAAAGATTATGGTTTATTAGTATGTTCCAAATGTTTCTTTGCTTAAACACATTATTGGTATACAAGTTCAAACTTTAGGCTTATGGTATAGTACTGAGTTGGAATTTTGACATTTTTAAATGCATGTGAGGGAGGAAGGCGCTTTACTTGGAGAAAATTCTTGAAGAGTAACATAAGAATGTTACGTTACAATATAAAAGGAAATTCTTAGATTTATCAAGAAACTCATACGTAATTGCACTACGTAATAACAACGGGATTTTACAATTCTAAGGGAGTACGGTGCAATCCTTCTCAAGAATATCATGCAGATTTTCCCTACTCCAGGTATGTTAAGGCTAAGCCCTTCTTTCATTTTGGTATGTTCTCGTAATTACACGAGTTTGATAACGAGGCATAAAGAAAAATTCATATCCCGGAATTTACGTATATTTTGCTAGTCTTGCAAGTCACGTAAATTTTCCTAGTTTTGTAAGTTACAATATTATCTTTTTATCAAGACTTCATATTCATTTGAGTATTTCCTTTTTACAGTCAAGAGAGAAGAGAGTCTATATATACAGTATCATAGTATTTTCATTACCATCGAGCTATAATCGATGGTTAGGCCCCTATTGGGCAATCTCTAATCAGATTGTAAGTTATATACCGAGCCTACTATGGCCGAGTGCGTATGAGCGAGCCCAGTTGGTCGAGATACAGAGCCTAGTATGGCCGAGCGCCTATGAGCGAGCCTACTATGGAAGAGTAGTTATATATATATTACGAGCCTTATAGGGCCGGTCATCTATTTTACTTACTATATTGAGAGAGTTGAGTCAGTATCAGCAGGTAAGCATATCTTAAAATTATCTTTGACTCCCAGTTACTTTCAGTTATTATATTATCAGCTCAACTCAACTTTCAGTATATTGCCTTACATACTCGGTACATTATTTCTTACTGACGTCCTTTTCTGGGGGCGCTGCATTTCATGCGTGCAGATTCAGACAATCAGATGGGTAGACCTCCTCATTAAGTGTTTCCCGAGTTCAAGTTAATCGGTAAGATCCATGGCTTTCGGAGTTGCCGGGTCTAGAACCTTATGTACATCTTGTATATATATATGTATATATGTTATGAGTAGGTCAGGGAGCTGTTCCGATCATAGTATATCCATCAGTAGAGGCTTGTAGACATATCCTGTTAGCTAGTGTAGTATGTTGGGCTCGTAGGCCCTGTATGTTTATTTTGGTGGCTTGTCAGTTGTAGCAGTAATGACGGCCTTGCCGGCCCATCTTTATGTTTACACTTAGTCAGCGTTAGTCTGTATTGAGTTTTATATCTTGCCTTGCAAATTATCTTGTAATGTGGCCCATGGCCAAAGTATGACATTACATGTTGAAAGTCTGTTAGTCGCAAGTGGTACGCAAGGATAGATGAGGCACGGGGTCCCGGTCTCACCCCCAGGCTCAGGGCGTGACAAAAGTGGTATTAAAGCAGTTCTGTCCTAGGGAATCTACAAGCCGTGTCTAGTAGAGTCTTGTTTATGGGTGTGTTGTGCACCACACTTATAAGCAAGAGGCTACAGGGAATTTAGGACTATCACTCTTTTTTCTTACTCTAGATCGTGCGGTAGAGCTCAGTTGTAAGAATTCAAATTCCTAACTTCTATTTTATTTGTAATAAGACGATACCTACATCCAGAAAGACAGTTGGTAAAAGACATGGCTATGGAAGAGTCGAGTTAGAGGAACTCGACTTTGCATCATGCTTATAATAATTAAATGTGAGGTCTTCAGCAGATCATATGCGTACTGAAAGGAGTAAGCCTCTTGATAAGGAGTCTTGAGGCAAGAATACATATCTACCTTAATGGTGAAAGACAATGAGAGATTCAGAATATAAATTCAAGTTTCAACAAGAAAATGAAGAAAGATGAAGAAGAGTACGAGGCGCCTAGTTAATGAAGGTTAAAGTGTTTATAATTCAGGCAGAGGAATATAAGCTTTTTGAGTTATATTCAACAGTAACAGAGGTATGCACAGTTGGCCGTACCCATCTTAGTTATGCCCTATAGGGGATAAAAGGTGTAGTTTAAGAAAAGGACGGAACATCATGATCCGGCTGGGGTTAGAGTAACCCAAAATGGTGAATGGATTGTTGTGTTAGTTGACATTTCCGAAGGGTATTACAAATGTGATAGTAGATCTTCTTGTAAGACATCCAGATGGTGCACTCTACAATATTACAATTAGATGTGAATACTAGCATTCAGAATATAAGCACTGAAAGCCTGGAAGGAATAAATATTACCTTAGTGTGACTCTCATCCCTAGTAGACCAAGGACGTTGAGCAACCCGAAGAGCCGATGGATGAATCAAGGGGAGCAAAAAGCAAAAGAATGTCTTGCTGAAGTTTTCACAAGAAAGGGATAGGCAGAAATATTAGCAGAGTAATGAGAAGAGAGAAAGAATTACGAGTAAGATGTGATACATGGATGACAATGGTAGATCAAAATGATGATGGTATTACCGGGTCCATAGTTAGGTGAAGGAAGAGAGAAGAGGTAATAGGCCTTAAGACAACAAAAGAGTATATGCCATGAAGTCATATCCTCATTTCAAGAAGTAAGTTCATGACTCTAACATGATTACCAATAGGAAAATCTAGACCCCAGAATAATAGAGATCAGTGTGGGCTGGTGAACAAGATAAAGTAAACATGAATTAGGGATTTAGTGATTTGATAATGGTCAACATCATGAGAATTTCAGATTTCGTGCTGGCAATAATAGAATGGACAATAGAAGAAGATTCATGAGAAATTCAGAGAATGGTCATTCAGGAAAACGCTTCCCTAAAGTAAGCAATGTGAGCAAAATTAAGCTTAAGAGACTGTATGTGCCGGTTATAGTAATTGTCACCTCACGAGTAAGGAATTTTGTTATCCTTAGTACATAAGGATTACCACAAGGAGAGTAAGGGTCATCGATGATGTGAAACGACGCCACAAATGAAAAGGTAAAACATCTATAGATAGATTGTCGTAGCTCCAACTCTTAGTGCTCCCCTAAAAGGGGGAATATGGAATGATGTGACATTACGTCAGAATTAAGTGGTTATAGTAATTATGGAATGGTAAAGGAAGAATGCGATAAAACGAAAAAGGGATGAGATTGCACTTATTCAAGCCTACAGATATGCTACGATACCAGAACATTATGCAAACATGACGTCAAGGAGAGGAAGTAAAGGTTCCTGCCTTAAATGTTATTGATAGATAAGGGGCTAGTGCGAGAGGTAAGTTAAGACAAAGGAAATAACCCAAGAAGAGTACGCGGAATATTTATATGAGAATGGGCCAACAACTAGTTAGCAGTTGATTCAGGAAGAGCCTAGTTATGGCTAGACAGGAGGTTAATGTCATTGTAATACTTGAGATATATTCAAATAGAAGTCGGGGTAGTTAAAGGTACCGTATGAAACTTACGGGAATAAAAGAGAGTGCCATTGGGAAGACCGTCAAAATATTAGTTCAGAGACAACCCTACAAGAACAAGGGCGTGGAGATAAGTAAGTACGAATAATTATAGGCAAGGAAAGACATCAAAAGGTCCGTAATAAGTTCACAGCTTTACAAGAGCCAGAGGGTCCTCCCTAAATACTACAATGAAAGACTAGCTGAGAAAGTAAGGAAGAAGGCTTCAACCTAAGCTTAGTGACCTAAAGAGGGAATGGTCTTATAACAACAGTCTCGCAACAACATTGTATGCACTCCATAAGAAAATGGAACCTACGGTGGATAATGAACGGGAAGTAAAATAAGAAGTGATATCCAAGATTATAGGAATTGTATGGAATTCCAATATGCGTGGGCACTAAGATAAGCTAAGTATGCACACAAAAGGGGGAAGAAAGACCAGGAAAAGTAAAAACTTATGTTTAAAGAAAGCTGAGAAGGAACAAAAGGAATTATTCGATCATAATCGGGAGTTAGTTACGTTATGGATACACTTAAGAGTTTGGAGTTTTATACATGCAGCATATACAGCCATGGAAGGTTTTGATATAAGTTAAAAGAAAGAATTGAGCCCAGATCATATATCGAATTGTTAAAGGATTATATCATGGATATTCCAGAGCGCCCATGAAAGGCTAGAAGTGCAGGGATTCAGTATCTAGAATATTAGCGGCATCGTCAGTAGCATATCTTCCAACCTATGGTCTAGGTATCGAAAAGCCTGACTAAGAGAGTAAAGAAGAGTTAGAGACGATGTGATGTCTCGCTTGATGTTCCAAAATGACATAAGGAAATCTATGATGCAGGAAAGTTTAAAGGTTGCAAATAATATAAATAGATATGTGTAGGTCGCAAGCTATTGTTTGGTGAAGTGACAAGGTTATGGAAGACAGGAGTAAGGATAAGAACGGGCGAGTGAGAAGGTAACGAAAATGGATAAGTCCTCATAATTAAGCCCATGAAAACAAGAAGAGCATATAGTTTCTCTAAATTATACAAAGCTCACTATAACCTGAATGAACTCAAAGGTGTCTAAGACTAATAACATTTAGAAGAGATGGAATTCTGCCCTGGTAATAGAATGAGGATGTATTTTTGATAAATTAAGGATTACGTTTGGGCCTTCGATTGAGTAATGATCTGACGAAGAAAAAAAAGGGAAATCATGAATTAGACAGGATTAAAATTCCACGCAAGGTGAATCGCATGGGATGCTGTGAGATACGATTATGAAAGCATGGTATCGCCCCAGGTTCGGGGCATGACAAAAGTGGATCAGTCTAATCATTTCAGATGTTCCCCGATGGAACGTGAACCCTAGCGGCAGTGTTACATAAAGGGTAAGTTATCAGGGATAGATTATAGATCAATATTGAGGTGAATCAACAATGGATGGATAAACGCTATAGAGTACGAGATAAGATTAGGTCGTCAATTTAAGATGAAAAGTAACGTGGAAGCATTAAAGGACATAGATTCATAGATATTGGATAAGTAATGAAAGTAACCTACAATTTGGTAGCAGACCTCAGTGACGAGAAATTGAGGAGTATGACCTACTTAGATTCAGTAAAGTCATACAGATGGATAACCGGGTCTATGAAATAAGATATAGCCATATTTGTAAGTTTGACAAAATATCGAGTGAAGAACTTCAGTAATGGATAAAAATCAGAGGGAAAAGGAAAGAAGAGATGCATAAGCGCACTTACAAGGTCAGAGTTGTACAGGCTGTATGATAAAAAGGTAGCAACCGTTACGAGACTGGAGGGATTCCGACTATAAGTCGTGGTGTGAGAAAGAGGCCTAAAGGGGGGAATGCCCAGGCCTTTGGACTTATTCACAGAATAGTTGCCTAGATGGCAGGAGGAGCACTAGATAATTCGTAAGAGCTATGGGTTATGAGAACGATAAGTGCATCAGTCAACATTCGAGGAAGAATGTTCTAAAGAGGGAATGATGCTACATCCCGCATTTTTGTATGTTAAATGTCACGACCCAAAATCCCAACATAGGTCGTTATGGTGCCCGACACCGGAGTCAGGCAAGCCAACAATTGTTTACTAGTGAGATTACCCTTGTTTGATATATCAACCCCACACTTACCCAGTTTTAAGTTTAGATCATTTAAATGAAAGCTGATAAATTAACCAACTTAAGTAAATACAGCCACAAGGATCATGAACCAATATATACAGTCCCAAAATATAGAGTCTACTATGTGTGTGCCAGGAACTAGTGTCACACGTCAACAGGCGAACTAGTAGAATATACAAAAGATGATACAAACGGTATTGCTGTCTGAAAGAAGTAGACAGAAATAAACAAAAGATAACTCCATAGTACTGCTGAGAATCGCCAAGGGAGGCAGCTCACCGTGGAGTCAGGTCCAGAATATACGTCAAGCTCCGGTCGGATAACCAGATGCACCAGCCTCAAAACCTGTACAATTAAGTACAGAAACGTAGTATGAGTACATAAGCAAATATGTACCCAGTGAGTATCCCGCCTAACCTTGAAGAAGTAGTGACGAGAGGTCGTGATACTTACTAGGTTCAGACAATGTGGAATAAGTACAGGCTAACCAGTAGTAGCAGTAATGAACAATAATAAGGAAATGAGCATAAATTAACAATCACTAGTTCCCTCGCGCCATCCTTTTTCCATGGCATACAAGCTATTTAACCTTCTTTCTTTTCATGAAATCAACAGTTACAATTACAGGGCTTCTCACAAATTACCAAAGCATATAACAGTCTATGAGCGTACGGTCATTACGACGTGAAAAGTAAATGTGCACTGCTAAGGGTCGAACGGCCCGAACCATAGATGCATCTATCTGCCTCACTCGCGAATCGAACATGCGACACGGTTGATATAGTACCAAGACCACCCCCGATCGCGAATCATACCTGCGACTCAGGTTAATATTATATTAGGGCTACCCTGCTTGCGAATCATCCATGCGACTCGGGTTCCCATATAAATTCATGATTAGCAGGAGATTTCTAGATAATTTAGCAGGGAACATACTAACAGTGTGAGAATTTTAGAAATATCAACTTCAAGCATAACCCCTTAGGCCTTTACATATGAGATTCGAGGATATTAGAATTCTTAATCCATATACAAGATCATAGATACAACACATAGAGCATGTTTGTGAGTCCTAAACTACCCGACAAGGCATAATAGTAGCTGCGCACTGACTCTCGTCACTTTGTGCGTACGCAACCCCCACAAATAAGGAAAAAACCACCATTTATAATCACCTATGGGGACAATTCCCTCTTACAAGGTTAGAAAGGAGACTCACCTTGTATCGAGTTCACTCCCCGGACCAAGCACACGCCCAAAACTCCGAACTCTACACCCAAGGTCTCGAAACTAGCCAAATGTTATTCAAATTCATTAATTTATGCTCAAAGTATGGAAATTCTCCTACTCATTTAGTAAATTCACCATTCTTGAAGAAATTCTAAAATTCGACCCCGGGCCCGCATGCTCGGATTCCAATAATTCTCGAAGGAAACACTCACCCATAGCTTAAGGATCATTAATATACGATTTCACTCGATTTCATAACTAATTGACGGGTAATTTTCTACATTTTCAAAAGCCCTAGGTTACTACCCCAAATCCTTAGTTTTCACTAATTTAGGTAGTTAATTTATCTTATAATCCATGCATGAAGCTAATATTAGAGTTGAATGTACTTACCTTCAATAACCAGGTCACTTGCCCCTCTAAAATGGTGGAAATCGCCCCAAGGAAGAAGAAGATAAGGAAAATGAATTAAATCCCGTGTATAAAAACACACTGTCTGAACAGTGTTTTTGCACCTGCGGCTCGAGGACCGCACCTGCGGTCTCGGACCTGCGAGCAAAGGCTCGCACCTGCAGAAATGGACGAGGAAGCCTGGGCCCGCACCTACGGAGTGGAGACTGCACCTGCGGCTCCGCTCATGCGGAACTTTGTCCACACCTGCGAGAAATGGCCTGCCCGCTGGGGGTCACACCTGCAAGGCTGGGACAACAGGAGCGGTCCCGCACCTACGACTGGGCAACCGCACCTGCGGTCACACCAGAACAGGTGCACCAACAACTATTTCAGCTGGTTTTTGGCCTCGTGTAGTGTCCAGGAGGCACCTGGGCCCACCCGAGCCCCCGTCCAAATATACCAACAAGTCCCAAATCATAATACAGACTCACTCGAGCCTTCAGAACACCCAAAACAACGCTAAAACTCAAAATCACACCTCAAAACCCCTAGAACCAAACTTAGGAACTTTATGTTTTCTTGAGTTCGCGAACAACGCGCCGAACCGACCTATTTTACTCGGAATGACCCCAAATTTTGCAGGCAAGTCATAAATGACATAACAGAACTATTCCCAATCACAGAATTCCGTTCAGACTTCGATAACACAAAAACACATCCCAAACCACAATAGGAACTTAATGAACTTCTTATTTCAATATTGGGCGCCGAAACACTCCCAAGTCATCACAAACCCATTCCGAACATACGCCCAGGTCTGAAATCATCATACGAAGCTACCAGAACCGACGAAACTCGATTCCGAGATCGTTTACTAAAAATATTGACCGAAGTCAAACTTGGCCTTAAAGGCCAACCTTAAGGAACCAAATGTTCCTATAGCACTCTAAACACCTCCAAATCCCGGACGACCAGTTCCCGAAAGTCATAAATCATAATAAGCCACTGTGGAAAGTTTCATTTAGGGTAACGGGGTCCGATAACACAAAACAACCAGCCGGGTCGTTACATTAAAGTTTCGTCGTAAGTTCGGGAATGAGATTATTTTGAGATTATAAGTATCATGCTATTTTAAACAAGTGATGAGTAAATTCATGAAGATGAGAGGGGAAGCAAGTCAAAGAAAATGAATTTTCGTCCAAGTTTGACATGTTGGGATAAAATACGGCCCGAGCTAAAATACTCGGTATTTATGGACTAGTGCCACACAAGGTACCACATGACCATGATAGTAGGGTGTATAAGGTATGTGAAAAGTGAGTAGTATTTTATGTAAGTGGAAATAATTCTTGATTATATGAGTAATTGATTAATTATTGGGTAATGGGACATTACCTAGTTAATTAATAATTGGTGGTGGATTAATTGAAGTCTTTGGATAAAGACTAAAGCATAAAAATGTAGAAGTCCTTTGAAATATATTAAATGACTCATAGCTTGGAAGTAAAGGTGTCAACTTAAGTGTCATACACATGACACATCCGTAGGATATCAAAAGTTTGGCCATCTCTATCTTATCTTTAAAGCTTATCAAAGTCATTTATTATAAGGATATATATATATATATATATATATATATAAAGGAAGACAAGGAATGCAGGGAGGAAATATATATTCAGTGAGTGAATGATATGCCTACAACTAAGATGGTTTGATGTCTATGGTTTGGGTAATAAATGGGATAAACTCGCGATTTCATTATTTATGATCTATTAGTGTTCTTAAGCGAAAGATTCTGGTTTATTAGTATGTTACAAATGTTTCTTTGCTTCAGAACATTATTGGTTAAGTTCCAACTTTTAGGCTTATGGTATAGTACTGAGTTGGAATTTTGACATTTTTAAATGCATGTGAGGGAGGAAGGCGCTTAACTTGGAGGAAATTCTTGAAGAGTCACATAATACTGTTACGTTACAATACAGAAGGAAATTCTTAGATTTATAAAGAAATTCATACGTAATTGCACTGCGTAATAACAACGGGAATTTGCAATTCTAAGGGAGTACGGTGCAATCCTTCTCAAGAATATCATACAAATGTTTTCCTACGCCAGGTATGTTAAGGCTAAGCCCTTCTTTCATTTTGGCATGATCTCGTAATTACAAGAGTTTGATAATGAGGCATAAAGAAAAATTCATATCTCGGAATTTACGTATATTTTTCTAGTCTCGCAAGTTACGTAAATTTTTCTAGTTTTGTAAGTTACAACATTATCTTTTTATCAGGACTTAATATTCATTTGAGTATTTCCTTTTTACAGTCAAGAGAGCAGAGAGTCTATATATACAGTATCATAGTATTTTCATTACCATCGAGTTATAATCGATGGGCAGGCCCCTATTGGGAAACTTCTAATCAGATGTTAAGTTATATACCGAGCCTACTATGGCCGAGCGCCTATGAACGAGCCCAGTTGGTCGAGATACAGAGCCTGGTATGGCCGAGAGCCTATGAGCGAATCTACTACGGCAGAGCAGTTATATATATATATATATATATTACAAGCCTTATAGGGTCGGACAACTATTTTACTTACTATATTGAGAGAGTTGAGTCAGTATCAGCAGGTAAGCATATCTTCAGATTATCTTTGACTCCCAGTTACTTTCAGTTATTATATTATCAGCTCAGTTCAACTTTCAGTATATTTCCTTACATACTCAGTACATTATTTTGTACCAACGTCCCTTTCCTGGGGGCGCTGCATTTCATGCGTGCAGATTTAGACAGTCAGACGGGTAGACCTCCTCATTAAGTGTTGCCCGAGTTCAGCTTGATCAGTAAGCTCCATGTATTTCGGAGTTGCCGGGTCTAGAACCTTATGTACATCTTGTGTATATATATATATATATATATATATATATATATATATATATATATATATATATATATATATATGTTATGAGTAGGTCGAGGATCTGTTCCGATTACAGTATATCCATCAATAGAGGCTTGTAGACATATCCTGTCAGCTAGTGTAGTATGTTGGGCTCATAGGCCCTGTATGTTTATTTTGTTGGCTTGTCAGTTGTAGAAGTAATGACGGCCTTGCCATCCTAGCTTTATGTTGATATTTAGTCAGCGTTAGTCTGTATTCAGTTTTATATCTTACCTTGCAAATTATCTTGTAATGTGGCCCATGGACAAAGTATGACATTACATGTTCAAAGTCTCTTAGTCGTAAGTGGTACGCAAGGATAGATGAGGCACAAGGTCCCGGTCTGACCCCCAGGCTCAGGGCGTGACAACTAAATCGTGACCTTGCACATGCAAACCTCAATCCCACACAACACACTGCATCTATCATGCCGTCATATGAAAAATACGAGAACCTCATAATGAACTATGAGTCATAAGAAAACTACATACTCAATTAGCTAGGAACCTTCCATTTGATCTCATCTAGAAGAAAATCACAATACGCCATATGTTCCTCACGCTAGTAGGAAGTATCCATATTAAACCGTGGTAGAAGTCATCGAGAGCTCTTTGGAATCCACTTGCACATAACCAATCTATCAGATTTGAATCTCTTTAACTCAACCAATCCACCTAGGTCACCAAACGCAAGAGCATTACCACAAAACACCTGTAGAGACTCACCCCCTCATAGGTACCCAAGGACCGATCATACCCATTACTGTGTTGATCCAATCTACTACTAAACTGTCCTATTCTTCGAGTTCCTTTTGAATTGACTTCAAGGTTATACTTTCCTTACTAGAACTCTACGATCCTTAACCAAAGCTCATCACACAAGAGATCCTAGCATGAAACCACAATGACTTAAGGCCTATAAGCCGCTGAATTCTCTCTTAAGCACCCAAAGTACCATAACCAAGACACCCACTCTGAAGAGAACTTCTGCGAATCTAAAGCCGTTTTTTTCACCTTCCTAATACTGATATGTAGAATCTATAAGGATATAGAAATACTGTGAGTCTCGACACCATCCAATGCATATATCAGATCCTAGCCATATACCAAACCGAAATTCTCAATTGCTACATAATATATATTATAAGTCAATAAGATAACAAACTAGTAATTTGGAGAAAAACTATTATTTTTCTAGTAAATTTATATTTTCTCCCAAATTAGTACAAAATTTTAATCTTTCAGTATATAAAATTCTATGCAAAAAAATAGAGTTCAAATTCAAAATAGTTTTCTATAGCTTATGCGAATGTCAATTTTAGTAATAGAATAAATATAAATTAAATTAAAAAGTATATTTTTCCTAGCGCAGCTCAGTTGACGGACTTAAATCCCTTGTTGTGCAAGAGAGATGAACCGGTCATCCATTTCTTTTAAAAAATATTGGCCCCCATCTCAACCCCCTAAATGTAGTTTCGATCGGGAGTAGGTAGGGATCACCCTTAGGGTTTCGGGTTGCCCCATACCGACCAAGTTGGCAGGCTTGATCCAGTTCTTCTATAATGAATTTAGATAACTGGAGCTAATTATGTATTTTCTTTTGTAAGTCGGTGTTGGAAAAATTGAAGTAAAAACTTCTAGGGATAGTTTGGTTGAGAAACATATTATATAAATATTGTAATATAGATTAGTAATGCAAGAATTAATAATGTGGGATTTATAATGCAAATATTTTTTATCACATGTTTGGTTTATTAGATTAAAAATTAGATATACATTGTATAAACTAAATAAGGATACCTTGGATCAAACTTCTTTTCTTGAAATTTCTTTTTCAAAGTATTTGCCAATCATGGCCAGTCGTGGATGACTTGATGCCTTTGCCCATGCAGAGTGCTTTGGATAAATAATCTTGATTTAACAGGGAGCCTTGTGATCAGTTTTGGTTGTCCTTTCTTTGCCTTGATTTTGGGCACAAAGTTAGAGCGAAGGGGTTCAAAGGAAAGTTTCAATTGCACACATAAAGTAAATAATTGGAGAAAAGAAAGAACTTAAACACGAGGTGTCTGTTGGTTGATTTCCCAATGCACACGCAAGTGTACGTGGTCGACAAGTAATACAGGATTTTAAGTCCAGATATCGTACCCACAAGGACTTGTGTAAACTACTTGCTAAATCACTCTAATCGTTATTTAACCAAGCCAATATAAAATCAAGGATATACTATTTTATACTAAAATTCTATGAAATAACTAATTATCAAGTGACAAGAATTATTGTGATGTATTCAGTAGAGACAAATATTCCAGGGTTGTGGTCTATTCACCACTCATATTGCATTCTAATTAACTTTTCCTTTCATATAATTCACTCATGGTTGCTAATTAATCGATAAATGCTCTCATAGCCTTCTCCCGAAGCACTCCTCACCTATTCTCAATAGATTAACGCCTATATTCCTATGGAATTAATCTATTAGAACGCACTAAGATTACGATGTTTAATTAAGCACGGTGACTAGGTATATTCCTATCCTAACCACAAATCCGCTCCCCTGAAGGGTTAAGATCGCACTCTCTTCAATTCTTCTCTAATCTATATACGGCTTTCCCAAGCATAACATAGATAGTATATAGAACCTAATTGATGGCCAGACAATTAAGCAATTAAACACAGAATTGAAGAAACAACCATATATTGAGTAAACTATATTCAAAGTTAAATTAATGTTGAATAACAATATTCATGGCTAAACCACAACCCCAGAACAATGGGTGTTTAGCCACTCATGCTATGATCAAACAATTGCATAAGTGTGCATGAATTGAAAATACTCGAATAAAAATGAAGAAAACTGATAATCCTTGCTCCTTCAATGATCTTGTGTGTGTATTTTGCTCCCAAATTCGTCTCCCCCCTCCAAGATGTGTTCTTGGGTCTATTTATATGGTTGGGATAAACCCTAACCGTGTAAGAGACTCCTATTCCCACTTGGAAACACTTAAAAACCTTTAAAACTCGGACTTCACCGAAACAGGCACCCTGGCGTTTGGGGTGTAACGCCTGGCTAACGCCAGGCACCCCCTGGCGTTTGGGGTGTAACGCCTGGCTAACGCCAGGCACCCCCTGGCGTTTGGGGTGTAACGCCTGGGTAACGCCAGGCACCCCCTGGCGTTTGGGGTGTAACGCCTGGGTAACGCCAGGCTTGTCCCGGGTCGCTACTTTTCGACTCTTGCGCGTATTTTCCGATGTTTATGCCCTCATTTTGCTCGGCTTCCATTTCCAACTCACCTACACATTAAATAAACTCCATTAGGCACATACGACGTGTATTTTTATCATTAAAGCNCTTAAAATCATGAATTCTAGCCACGCATCAACACCCCACACTTAGACTCTTGCTCGTCCTCGAGTAGTGTCCTTCAACACGTACATAATTCATTAACAAGGAGTATTTTACATTTCAATCGCACACATTAACCCTTAACTATGATCGATACCGACAATCAAGCACGAACATACAACATTTCACATTCTTTCCCTTTTTTAAACGTGCCCAAGTATAACAATTTAATCAATTTCACCAACAACCTAATCACAACCACCAAACCTCAAGAATCGACTTGCAACCACTAAGCCCTCTC
>MDKJ01330318.1:0-13265 GCA_005239525.1 Nicotiana knightiana | reverse complement strand
AATAATAATAATAATAATAATAATAATAATAATAATAATAATAATAATAATAATAATAAGCAGCATGAAAATTTTCATCAACTTCACAACAAACAAAAATAACTAGCAATCCATAATATCAAAAGTGTCAACATAATAAAAAAATAAATTATTTGGATCCAATAACTAGAGTCATTTTGTGCCTAATAACTAGTGTTTCAAATAGCTACTACACTTTACAATACACAACATATAAAAATTTCTTCAAACTCTTGATCAAAATGAAGTTTTCCACATGCCAAATTTTGAACATCATAGTGTACGACCTGAAATGATAAAATAAAGTGAATTTCAACATGACTAGGCAATAAAATATAGTCTTATTTCTGAGTGATAACTTAATGTAACATTAAAAAATTATGCACTTTTTACAAACAATCAAATTACAGTACCCATAAAATTAAGAGCTATGTAATTTTCTAATAGAATCTAATAGAACCTCTTCTTCACGAAGACCCCAGAAGTCTTTACCTACTCTCGTCAACACTTTAGAACTCTCTATAACAGTGATCTGACCTTTCAGTACCTGCTATTGACCATAGAGAAGCCAAGACATAAATTTAGTCTCTTGCATAAACTCACAATATGCAAAATTCATAACAAAGAGACCAAATATAAATCATGAGAGCCATACAGGTCAATAACAAAGTGAAACTACTGAAATTTGTTTATATGCAATACCATGGGGTTGTTTAATTAATGTTCTCATATTCCACATTAAATTTAATAAAAGCACTTGATCGACTTTTCTCTGCTAACATGTTTCATTACCTAGAACCAATCTACGAAAGAAATTTAAACCATAAAAATTCTACTAAAGTAACATGGCTCATACTTACTTATATATCAAAAAGATCAAATTCCAATAAATCTGTCTCTGCTCTTCTCAAATGCAGAACATAAATCCTCATTTCTCTTTGTTTTTGGGACCAATTTTGTTTCAGCCATTTTAGTATGCAGACAACGTCCCATTGTATGATTAAGACAACTACAATAATAACAATAACAGCATACTCAATGTAATCTCAAAAGTGGGGTTTGTAGAGTGTGAGGTATACACATACCTTACATCTATCACGTGTGAGGTAGAGAGATTATTTTCGATAGAGCCTTGACTCATTGTATGATTAAGAATTTCAATGAAATGCAAATCTCATATCCAAATACACATATCAAAATAGAACAAGTTTGTACTACTAGTCCACAATAATATGAAATGTTAAATAACAGAAAAAAAGCTCCTCGAGTCTGAATCCAACTCATAACAGGAGCATAACACCAAATCCAAACAAAATAAACAATATAAATAGTAAAACAAAGAAGTGCTATAGCTCTTAATCTCAAATTTGATGGCTATCTTCTTCATCTCTATCTTTGTCCTCTCCCTCTCCCTTTTATCACTTCGATTCATGTGATGATCTCTGTGATGACTAAGATGATCCTTATCCTTCTCTTTATCTAATTTTCTACCCATGTACCGGTCTCTGCATCTATCCCCGTGCTTAAGCCAATAAATCTTGTATATTCCAGATATAATATTCACAATCACCTAGAGAAGTATTCATGAGTTACGTCTCATCAAGCAGATAAATGATTCATTCGAACAATTAAAGGCAGTTCAAAGAAATAAACTTCAAATGGACCTCTAAGATAATCACTAATACACATAAGCAAGATAAATGCAACATTCTATCATAAGCTTAATGCCAACAGAATTTGCAAAATCACAACTGTCAATCTTTCTTTTTCTCTTTTTCTCTTATTGTTTGATAAAGATGGCCTACAGACTAGCTTTACAGCCTATTATAGCCTATAGAATGACACATGTTGAGTGTTGTAGTAAAATTGAACCTGAGGTCTAAGGCTTATCTTTCTATGTCTCAACTACTCATTCACCTCTTAAAAGAACTTGAATTAAAAAGAAAAAAATACATATGTTAGGTGAGAATAAGGATCGTGTCACATTGAGAAACCTAGTACCTGTAATCATCAGGTGCATTTCAAAATATTTTGGATTATCTTAACTGGCTTGCCAAGAAAAGACACAAGAAAAAAAGGTAAAAATTGTATAATGTCCATTTAACAACTAAATAAGTCATGCGACTATTAAAACAATAAACTATCTATCAAGAGTATATGAGCCCAAGTTTTTCTATAGATGATGGAGTAGATTTCATCTCACTCGAATTGCCAAGTACTTAAATGAACCAAATAATCAATCACATCCAGAAAAGAATATTCGACATTGATGTCCCATAGATCTAACACTTCAAGCAGCTTAAAGCTTTTCTGAATGAGGCTTAAATTACTACACGATTTGGCATGATCATAAATAGTAGCAATGACTAGTAGAGAATATACTCGTCTACCAAAACAATTTGAGGATATACACTAATTCCGTCTCATTTTGTCTTTTTATTCTCTTGAGCCAAGAGTCTTTCGGAAACAGCCTATCTACTCCTTCAGGGTAGGGGTAACGTCTGCTACACGCTATCCTCACCAGACCCCACTAGTGAAATTTTACTAAATTATTGTTGTTGTTGTTGTTGTTGTTGTTGTACACTAATTCCATTTGGAATAAATGTAGAGCCTCCAATGCAAGTATTTTTCCAGACACAAAAACTGGAATAGTCATATCAAGCAAAATAATCACCATATCCATACAATGGCTAGAAGAAATATTCCTCCCTAACTTTAAATGACTTGTTTAGTGTGATATTATAAAATTACATAAAGTCTATGTGCCAAATTCTTGTATACAAGAAAAAGTACATGATAATATGAAGTTCCTCGGCCATCACATCTTCTGGAACATCTTGTTGGTAAATACAAGACCAAACTAAAATATGCATTTTTCAAAGAAACCCACAAGTCGTGACTAATATTCTGAGACCATTAGAATCAACAACCAAGATATATACTTATAAATTCTCATATTACAACTGAACATTGAAAGAATAGTAATAACAAAGAAGTAAGTAAAGAAAAAAGCCCTATGCATAGAACAATTCAAGTTCCAAGAAGATCTACTGCAATAATTCATACCCGAATTATGTAATATTTTGAGCAAAAACCCCATTAATATAGAAATTATCAACATCTTTAAAACTCTAGAAATCAAAATATCAAAAACTAAAGGTCCTCCCATTTTTAAAAAAAGTACATAGTGACGGAAAAATAATAATTTGAAAAAATATCTTCCTGGCATTCTCCATCACTTCCCTCACCTGCTTCTTCCTCTATAATGCAAAAGGACAACCAACAGATCGAACTTCCATGAGAGCAGAAGAAGAGGCACTATCGTCTACTTGTTTTGTGAGAAAGAAAGGACAGAGAAAAAGTTCAGATGAGAGTTAGTTAGCATTCATGGTGGCTAATGGCCTTTAAACGCCGAGAAACAAGTAATATGTGAAGATAGACGTGAGGGATGGAAAAGATAATCTATGAAATCAATATTTCAAAGAGGGAAAAGTTTGATTTTGATGAAAAAAAGGAATGGAGGGAATCTAAAAAAATTGGAGGTAAGATGAAATAATGAAAGAGGCTTCATAATGTGTTGCATAGTTTTTACTGACCATTCATTTCAATTACCGGAGAAAATAACTTATTCCTGGCAAATATTCGTTCACCGATTAAAATATAGGTTAAAATAATACATTAGCGACATTTAACGAATCATCAGTAAATAATTGCCGCTAAAAGCCTTTTTTGTTGTAGTGGCGATCGCGAACATACTCCTACGATCGCGTATGAGAAAACCAGAAGAAAACACCAGCAGTTATTTGTAACGACCCGGTCGGTCGTTACGTAGAATCTGCATTTATATATACTGTTATTACCTCGTCATAGCTTGGTTAAACTTTTCTTGATGTGTTAGAGTTGGTAGGCTCGGAATCGGAATAATTATAATGAGAATTTAGTCACTTCGTCTTTAAAAATAGCCTTATAGTTGGAAAAGTCAACTGAGAGTTGACTTATTGGTAAACAACTGTGGAATGCAGATTTTATAGCTCGGATAGCTTCGTTAGGTGATTTGGGACTTAGGAATATGATCGGAATATTTTTGTAAGGACCGATGTAGAATTAGGCTTGAATTGGCGAAAGTTAGTTTTTGGTAATTTCCGCTCGGCAGTGGAAATTAGGCTATCGGGGTTGGAATGGAATTCCGATAGTTGGAACATGTTATTAATGTCATTTTGGATATGTCTGCAAAATTTTAGGTCAATCAGAGTTGTTTTGGATAGTTTCGGCATCGTTGGTGGATTTTAGAAATTTCAATGTTCCTAGGCTTGAATTTGATGTGATTTTGGTGTTTTGATATTATTGTAGTGTTTCGGGAGTGAAACTAAGTTTGAATGATCATATATGATATGTTGGTATATTTGGTTGGGGTCCCGAGGGGCTCGGGATTGATTTTGGATGGTTAACGGGGAAGTTCGGAGTTGGAAATTTGTAGCAAACAGCTGCTGGTGTGAATTCACTGTTGCTTCAGCATCTGCGGATGTTTGATCACAGGTGCGGGCAGGCAAGAGCACAGAAGGCTCTGCAGGTGCAAGATTGAGCCAGCCCAGGAGAGCGTCACAGATGCAGACACTTGACTGAACCTGCGAGGTCCCGGGTGCGGAAGTGGAGCTGCAGGTGCGGAGTTTGATCGATTTAATGAAAAGTCGCAGGTGCGGTCGATTTGACCGCAGGTGCGAGTCCGCAGGCGCGCTAATAAGGCCGCCGGTGCAAAAATACCTGGGCAGAAAGTATAAAAAGGAGACTTCACGAATTTTAACCCTTTTTTCACCATTGTTGTGCGAGTTTCGAGGTTTTTGAGGGATTTTGAAGAGGGAAACGTTGGAGCATAATTAAGGTAAGATTTTTGGACTCATTAACTCAATTGTAGGTGATTAAAGACCTTAATATCGGTGTTAAATTGAAAATCAGTAGAAAAAGGTGGATTTAGGGCTTTAGATTATGAGACCTTTAGGGGTCGATTTGAGGGGTCAAACGAACTCCGATTTTAGCGTTCTTTATATGTACGGACTCGTGAGATCATGAAGAACATTTTGGTATAAATTTTTTTGAGTTCCGAGATGCGAGCCCGGGGGTCGGGTTTTGGCTAAATTCGGATTTTTATACTAAAATTGATACTTTTCAATTGGAATTCATTCCTTTAGCATAATTTGATGATAAAGATCTGATATTTATAGATTTGGAGTGCTCGGAAGTTGATTCGAGATGCAAGCAGGTTGCAGAGTAGTTTTTCGGGCTAGTTTGAGGTAAGTAATGTCTTTAAATCCTGTCCTGAGGGTATGAAACCCCGGACTTTGCATCCTTTCACGGATTTTGGAATGCAAAGATTGAAAAATTGGAAATATATTCCTTTTTAGGAAACTATTGAGTTACGAACCCGATTTTAAAGCCTATGCTTAATAGTATTGATATATTTTGATATAATTTGGGCTGCAAGCCATGTTTGGGGCCTAATGCCAATCTGTTTATCCCTTGAGGGCTGTTTTTACTATTTTCTTCACTTGATATGTTATGCTTTCCACTCAGTCTTTTCTTGACAATTGTTTAGACACTCAGAGTATTTCGCTATTATTTCTTGAAAAATGAAACACTGTTTTGGGTCGAGAACCCGGTATAATGATGGCCCGAGTGGCATGTTGTAAGTGTCTGACTGAGTGAGGATGCGGGCCAATATTGTGAGGATGTTATGATACGAGAGAGGCCGAAGGACAATATTGTGAGTGATTTATGCCATGATGTGTCTTGTTATAGCGCTTGGGCTGTAGGAGGCCCTCCGAAGTCTGTACACACCCCTAGTGAGCGCAGGTACCTACTGAGTGCGAGTGATGCCCGCGGGGCTGATACTGAGTGATTGTGAGGTTGCCTGCTGGGCTGATACTGAGTGATGGTGAGGTGCTGAGGGAAATGTTATGAGAGATGATTATGGCCCGAAGGGCAGATTTATGATGATTTTACTGAGTTTTTGACTGTGATTCACTTCGTTTTTTTTCAAACTGATTTTACTGAGATATATTGAAATTATACTTGTTTCCAAGGATTTCTAAAAATTGGTTTTCGAACTTATGTATTTGATGAATACTGTATGGTGTCTTGGTGTTTTACTATTTTTGTGAATTGGTGTATTTGTGCTGTGTGTTTCGTATTTCTCAAACTGTGATTTATTTTCATTACTACTGAGTTGGCGTACTCATCATTACTCCATGTGCCTCTGTGCACAGATACAGGTACCGGTTCGGAGCAGTAGCTGTCTTCGTTCGTATTCAGTAGCTTATGGGATTTCGAGGTAGTTGTTCAGCGTCCGCAGCTTCTCCATTTTCCCTTCCTTTATTCGTATTAGTATTTATTTCATAGACATTGATTATGACATTAGCATAGTTAGTTTTATTTCATAGATGCTCGTGATCATTGACTCCAGTCTTGGGAGGATTGTTTAGAATGTTTGATTATTATTGGGGCGTAAAGACTTAAAGAAATTATTTTATGCTTTATTGTTGCTTGTTATTGATTACTGAAACATCATAAGAGAACGGATAAGTAGTTATGTGATGGTTGGCTAGCCTAGTTCCACGATAGGCGCCATAACAACCTGTTAGGATTTGGGGTATTTGTGTGCCCAATGTGGATGGGTTTCGAGAGTTGATATTAACAGAGGCTCACAGCTCGCGGTATTCCATTCATCCAGGTGCCGCGAAGATGTATCAGGATCTGAGACAGCAGTATTAGTGGAGGCGGATGAAGTGAGATATTGTTGAGTAAGTAGCATGGTGTCTCAACTACCAGCAATTCAAGTATGATCACCAGAGACCAGGTGGATTACTTCAGAGGTTAGATATTCAGGAGTGGAAGTGGGAGCGGATTACTATGGACTTTGTAGTTAGGCTTCCACATACTTCGAAGGGTTTTGATGCTATTTGGGTCATTGTGGATAGATTGACCAAGTCCGTGCACTTCATTCATGTTGGTACTTCTTATACTTCAGAGTGATTAACGAGATTGTCCGACGGAATGGAGTTTCGATTTATATTATTTCTGACAGAGGTACTCAGTTTTGGAGGGCCGTACAGAGAGGTATGGGTATTGATGTAGAGTTGAGCACTGCATTTCATCCTCAGACCAACGGGCAGTCGGAACGGACTTTCAGATTTTTGAGGATATTTTATGGGCTTATGTGATTGATTTTGGTGGTTCCTAGGATCAGTTTCTGCCACTAGCGGAATTTGCATATAATAACAGCTACCAGTCCAGTATTCAGATGGCCCCGTATGAGGCTTTATATAGTAGGAGGTATCTTCGGTTGGTTGGTTCGAGCCTGGTGAGGTTAAGTTATTAGGCACATATTTGATTCAGGATGCGTTGGAGAAAGAGAAGTTGATTCAGAAGAGACTTCGCACGGTGCAGTCTAGGCAGAAGAGTTATGCGGACCAGAAGGTCCGGGATGTGTCTTTTATGGAAGGTGATAAGGTACTGCTGAAAGTATCACCCATGAAGGGTGTTATGAGGTTCGGAAAGAGAGGAAAGTTGAGCCCATGGTTTATTGGTCCTTTTGAGGTACTTCAGAAGGTTGGAGAGGTGGCTTATAAACTTGCCTTGCCACCCAGCCTATCAAGTGTTCATCTGGTATTTCATATGTCAATGCTCAGGAAGTATGTTGGTGACCCATCTCATCTGTTAGACTTCAGCACAGTTCAGCTCGAGGGTGATATGTCATATGACGTAGAGCCAGTAGCAATTTTGGATTTTCAGGTCAGAAAGTTGAGGTCTAAGAATATAGCATCAGTGAAAGTACAGTGGAGAGGTCAACCAGTGGAGGAGGCTACTTAGGAGACCGAGCGAGAGATGCGGAGCAAATATCCTCACTTGTTTGAGACTCCAGGTGCGTTTCTAGACCCGTTCGAGGACAAACGTTTGTTTAAGAGAGGGAGAACGTAACGACCCGGTCGGTCGTTACGTAGAATCTGCATTTATACTTACTGTTATTGACTCGTCATAGCTTGGTTAAACTTTTCTTGATGTGTTAGAGTTGGTAGGCTCGGAATCGGAATAATTATAATGAGAATTTAGTCATTTAGTCTTTAAAAATAGCCTTAGAGTTGGAAAAGTCAATTGAGAGTTGACTTATTGGTAAACGACCTCGGAATACGGATTTTATGGCTTGTATAGCTTCGTTAGGTGATTTGGGACTTAGGAATGTGTTCGAAATATTTTTGTGAGGACCGATGTAGAATTAGGCTTGAATTGGCGAAAGTTAGTTTTTGGTAATTTCTGGTCGGCAGTGGATATTAGGATATCGGGGACAGAATGGAATTCGGATAGTTGGAACAGGCACATAATGTCATTTTGGATATGTCTGCAAAATTTCAGGTCAATCGGAGTTGTTTTGGATAGTTTCGGCATCGTTGGTGGATTTTAGAAATTCAACGTTCTTAGGCTTGAATTTGATGTGATTTTGGTGTTTTGATGTTATTTTAGTGTTTCGGGAGTGAAACTAAGTTTGAATGATCACATATGATATGTTGGTATATTTGGTTGGGGTCCCGAGGGGCTTGGGATTGATTTTGGATGGTTAACGGGGAGTTCGGAGTAGGAAATTTGCAGCAAACAGCTGTTGGTGTGAATTCACTGTTGTTTCCGCACCTGCGGATGTTTGATCGCAGATGCGGGCCCGCAGGAGCACAGAATGCTCCGCAGGTGCAAGATTGAGCCAGCCTAGGAGAGCATCACAGATGCGGACACTTGACCGCACCTGCGAGGTCGCAGGTGCGGAAGTGGAGCCGCAGGTGCGGAGTTTGATCGGTTTAATGAAAAGTCGCAGGTGCGAGGCAGGTGCGCTAATAAGGCCGCAGGTGCGGAAATACCTGGGCAGAAAGTATAAAAAGGAGACTTCACGAATTTTAACCCTTTTTCCACCATTGTTGTGCGGGTTCCGAGGTTTTTGAAGAATTTTGAAGAGGGAAACGTTGGTGCATCATTGAGGTAAGCTTTTTTCACTCATTAACTCGATTGTAGGTGATTAAAGACCGTAATATGAGTGTTAAATTCATGAAAATCAGTAGAAAAAAGGTGGACTTAGGGCTTTAGATTATGAGACTTTTAGGGGTCGATTTGTGGGGTCAAACGAACTCCGATTTTAGCGTTCTTTATATGTACGGACTCGTGAGATGATGAAGAACATTTTAGTATAAAATTTGTCGAGTTCCAATAATGCAGGCCCGGGGGTCGGGTTTTGGCTAAATTCGGGTTTTGATGATAAAGATCTGATCTTTATAGATTTGGAGCACTCGAAAGTTGATTCGAGATGCAAGCGGGTTGCAGAGTAGCTTTTCAGGCTAGTTTGAGGTAAGTAATGTCTTTAAATCCTGTCCTGAGGGTATGAAACCCCAGACTTTGCATCCTTTCACGGATTTTGGAATGCAAAGATTGAAAATTTGGAAATATATTCCTTTTTAGGAAACTATTGAGTTACGAACCCGATTTTAAAGCCTATGCTTAATAGTATTGATATATTTTGATATAATTTGGGCTGCAAGCCATGTTTGGGGCCTAATGTCGATCTGTTTATCCCTTGAGGGCTGTTTTTACTATTTTCCTCACTTGATATGTTATGGTTCCACTCAGTCTTTTCTTGACAATTGTTTAGACACTCAGAGTATTTTGTTATTATTTCTTGAAAAATGAAACACTGTTTTGGGTCGAGAACCCGGTATAATGATGGGCCGAGTGGCATGTTGAGAGTGTCTGACTGAGTGAGGCTGCGGGCCAATATTGTGAGGATGTTATGATACGAGAGAGGTTGAGGGCCAATATTGTGAGTGATTTATGTCATGATGTGGCTTGTTATAGCGCTTGGGATGTAGGAGCCCCTCTGGAGTCTGTACACACCCCCAGTGAGCGCAGGTACCTACTGAGTGCGAGTGATGCCCGCGGGGCTAATACTGAGTGACTATGAGGTTGCCCGTTGGGCTGATACTGAGTGATGGCGAGGTACTGAGGGAAATGTTATGAGAGATGATTATGGCCCGAGGGGCATATTTATGATGATTTTACTGAGTTTATGACTGTGATTCACTTCCTTTTTTTTGAAACTGATTTTACTGAGAATTTTACTAAGATATATTGAAATTATACTTGTTTCAAAAGATTTCTGGAAATTGGTTTTCGAACTTATGTATTTGATGAATACTTTATGGTGACTTTGTGTTTTACTGTTTTTGTGAATTGGGGTATCTGTGATGTGTGTTTCGTATTTCTCAGACTGTGATTTATTTTCATTACTACTGAGTTGGCGTACTCATCATTAAGACTATTAAATGAAGGATTTATCATTACTATTATTATTATTATTATAATAGAAGATATAAGTATTTGATTTACTACTATCTAATCTAATAAGAGGGAATAGAACATAGGAGGTCAAATAAGGGTATTCTTGTAATCCTTTGTTTATCTCATCACCCATTTGTAGATTCTTCTCAGAATTTACATTTTCGCGCTGCCTACTATGATGGTCCCCACTGGACCCATGTTGCTCCCAAACGCACACGCAAGTATACGTGGTCGTACAAGTAAGAAAATGATAAGTCGAGTATCGAACCCACGGACACTTGTATCAACTACTCACTAAATTACTAAAATTGTTATTCAGTCGAGCCAAAATCAAAATCGATGAATATGATTATATTAAACTATAATTCCAAGTAATAACTAAATTATCATGTAACAAGTTAATTTTTGTGTATTCAGTAGACACAAATATTCCAGGGTTGTGATCGATTCACTGTTCATATTGCATTCTAATTAACTCTCCCTTTCATATAATTCACTCATGGTTGCTAATTAATCGATAATTGCTCTCATAGCCTTCTCCCGAAGTACTACTCGCATATTTGAAATAGATTAATGCCTATACTCCTATTAAATTAATCTATTAAAAATGCATTAAGATTACGATATTTAATTAAGTACGGTGACTAGGTATATTCCTATCCTAACCGCAAATCCGCTCCCCTTAAGGGTTAATATCGCACTCTCTTCAATTCTTCTCTAATATATACATGGCTTTCCCAAGTATAGCATAGATAGTAAATAGAACCTAACTGCTGGCCAGACAACTAAGCAATTAATCACAGAATTGAAGAAACAACCATATATTGGTGGGTTATAATCAAGGTCAAGCTAACGTTAAACAACAATATTCATGGCTAAATCACAACCCCAGAACAATGGGTGTTTAGCCACTCATGATGTACTCAAACAATTACATGAGTGTTGAATAAATTGAAAATACTAGAAGAAGATGAAGAAAACGGAGAATTCTCCATTTCCTAATGACCCCGTGTGTGTTTTTCCTTCAGAATGGCGTCCATCCCCTCAAAAATATGTTTAGTCTTGCTTTTATACGTGTTGGGTAGGTCTAGGGCCGAATAAATCGTGTCCCGAGCAAAATAGGACAATTCTCCACCACTGGCGTGCACCAAGGCGTTGCCTCTAAATTTCTCACTGCCTCCAGCGCCACATGTGACTCAAGGCGCTGCCTGTGGCGCCCAACTGCTCAAGTTGTCCGATTTCGTTTGTTTTGGCTCTAATTTTGCATGTTTCGCCCCCAATTGCTACCGAATCGTTTCTACACATAAGAACACTTCAAATTAATATAAATCATCACATTTAACATCCAAAATTCACGAAACAAAAGTAAAATATGAGGAAATATACATAGAAATATATATATACTTTAATTTAAACATCAACACCCCACACTTAGACTCTTGCTCGTTCTCGAGCAATGGGACAATCTACTACCCTCCAACACGTACAAGGCTCACTATAAAGGAGCACTTTTTACTTTTAATCACACATTTTACCCTTGACTATGATCGATACCGGCACACAAGCATGAACATACAAAATTTCACATTCTTCCCATTTTTATCATGCCCAAATATAACAATTCAACTCAATCAATCCAATAACCTATTTTCAACCACGCGAACTCAAGAGTCGACTTGTAACCACTAAGTTCTCTCAAATCACGCACTTACCCAACAAGAAAGTTTACAACATTACTAATCGTTCATGAGATCATTTGGCCTTACCAACAAACAAGAGAGTGAATATAAATTAGTCCACACATTTAACTATGCTTTTTGAATATAAATTAAGGACATCACACAATTGAACAAAATTTCTCTCACTCTCACAAAGAATTCATATGCATCTCGTGATCGTACCATAAGATTGCTCGTAGTGTAGATCTCTACTAATTTAGACTAGCCAAATCTAGGATCAATTAGGACTTTAAGGTTGTAATGTTGGCTAAGGGATGGGTAGGATATATTTGGGAATAGTGACTAACCCTCCTAAGCACTTTAATACACTACATTCACAATTCAAACACATATTTTCCTCAACCAATTCACTTGCCACAACTCACATACAACAAAGCCCTTTTTCAATTAAGCACTTCTATACTTCCACTAGCACAATTTAATAAGAAGTGAAGATGTGTATCTTTTTCAACATACTTTCACTATCATTTTTTTTTTCTTCTTACAACAAATTTTTTCTTTCTACACACACTCCATACATAAAAGTTCATTGGCTAGTGACTTTTGATTTCAATTAATTTTAGTGCACCAAGGGGCCTTTCCATGGCTCCACTCAAAAACTAATCCCCAATATCTCACCTTACTTCTTTTAGCGACTAAGTGCCTTAGGAGGTAAAGGTGCAAAAATCTCAATTTAAGAACAAAATAGGGGTACGGCTTGTAATGTGGGTGCCAAAGAAGAGGTCTATAGGCTCAAAGGGGATAGCAACGGAATATTTTATTTTTATGTGTCAAGTACATCCATGATCAAGCAATAAAATGCATACGTCATCTCCTAGATTAGCATAACCTACAATCTTACTTCGATTAACACACGGGGAAAGTTCTAGACTACATAGGATAGCACAGAAAATCACAAATCCTCACACACATTGCACATGACTCAATCACAACGGTTCTGTTCAACTCTCAAGTCAAGCAAGCACACATAATTGAGAAAATTAAGAAATATTACACTATGTGGCATACAAGTCAAACAACTGAGCAAAGGCGTCACAAAATAGGCTATTCTCTTTTAGTTAGGCTTCACAAGTCAAACCATATGTCACACCTCCTTTTTTATACGCCCCAAAGGGGGTATGGGAGTTTTTCCACTTAAAGTGA
>ML438604.1:81722-105771 GCA_005239525.1 Nicotiana knightiana | reverse complement strand
TGCATTATAAAACGAAAATCACAAAAAAAGGCCATTTTACATTTTTAGCTTTTAGTTTCAAACCCCCAATTTCTCTTTTGGAACCCTTAATCAAATGCCGAAAATTAAGATAGATTGTCATGCCCAAAACCTGAAGAGGCGTGGCCGGCACCCGGTGCCATACTCGGCCCAAGTATACCACTTTATAATTGTGAACTATGGAGAGGTAAACCTTAACTTAGGCTGATGAGGCCATATTTTGAATCATCTGAAAATAATGTCAACAACCAGAAATACCAAACTAAACATCTATATAGGGTTGGTAAAGCCACAATACTGATATAAAAAATGTACAAGACTCGTCTACAAGACTCTAGGGATATCTGAACTGTATCATGGTCCGGACAGGGCCTCGACCTACCCATCAAACTTGTATATATATAATGGACTCTAAGGTATAGACCTGGTAACTCCGAGAAAGTGGAGCTTACCAACAAAGCTAATGTTTGACTTTGTCTACTGGGAAGGTCTTTCTAACTGTCTATCAGAACCTACAAGCATGAAATGCAGTGTCCCCGTCAAAAGGGACGTTATAACAAAAAAATATATTGAGTATGTAAGGCAACATAATAACTGAAAGTTGAAACTGAATTGATAATATATTAACTGAAAGTCCTTGGGAGTCAAATATAATTTGAAGATATGCTTACCTGCTGATACTAATTCATCTCTCTCAATATAGTGAGTAAAAAAGTTGCCCGACCCTATAAGGCTCAGTATGTGTAGCTGCTCTGTCGTAGTAGGCTCGCTCATAGGTACTCGGCCATACTAGGCTCTGTATCTCGGCCATTCTGGGCTCACTTATAGGCGCTCGGACACAGTAGGCTCGGTATATAACTTATCATCTAGTCAGAGGTTGCCCAATAGGGGCCTGCCCATCGATTATAGTTCGATGGTGGTGAAAATATTGTAATACTCTATATATATAGACTCTCTGCTCTCCTGACCTAAAGAAGACAATAATTAACTGAATTTAAAGTCCCGATAAGGAGAATATTGTAGCTTATGAGACTAGGATAATGTACATAAATTCAGGAATACAAACTTCTCTTTATGCCTCGTTATCAAACGCATATAGTTACAAGATCATGCCAAAATGAAGGAAAGGTTTAACCTTAACATACCTCAAGTCGTCATTGCAACTCAACAACAAGCTTACGACAACTAGCGCTCCAACATTATAACAAAGAAATACAGGTACAACTTAGATGGCGCTAGTATATCACGTATCTCAAGAGATAACTCGATTCTAAAATAAAACGGGCAGCATTTCCCCTGATTTTACTGATCCCTCAAGCCTACTATAGGTGAGACAACAACACAATACAACCAGCAACTCAAAAACAACCTAACTACAATTCGGGACCTTTAATACAATAAAAACCCCAAACATACCATAACACACTCAATCAACAAGTTATTAATTAGCATGAAATTGCAATGACGAGTGACTATCCTAGCACATGTGGAGTTTCGCCACGCCCTTTATCCTTCCAAACTCCATAAATCAGTAGCATAATAGTCCAACACGAGTGGACTACAACACAGTCCACTAAAAGTGAAATAAATCGAACTCACGGCTTCCGATAACAGTCCCGTGAGTTCTAACTATTATGAAACGAATTTATCAAACTTCATTGATATTTAAAAGATTAAATACATAAATTAGGCATTTTCTTAAATATGAAGTACCTTCCAAAACTCAAACTACAAAGAAAAAGAGAGGTGATATACCGATACTTACGTCGTAGGGATCGTTCTAATGTTATCGCTTCTTGATTTCGTACCCGGGATGTTAATCTTCTTTAGAATTTTAGAGATCTTAAGGGTAATTTTATGGGGTTTATCTGGCCGTGTTCTATGAAAAATAAGAAAACGATGATTTAAAACCTATATATATCAACTTTTGAAAAGTCAAAGAGGTGTTAGCTTGGCACCCTAACATTGGCCCTTCTTCCGACGCTTTTATATTTTATCCGATGTCGTATGAAGGAACGGTTAAGAGAGTTAGAAACTAAATTATAAGACCTTAAATTTGGTATATAATATGTCCCAAAAATACCTCATATAACACACGAAATGTGTTGCTTAAAAAGCTTCAGTGACACACCTACTTGTCACCTATGCAGTCTGTGCAGTCTTGCGAAACTACAAATATCTCTCTACTCTGATGTCGTATTCACAGTTGGTTTAATGCATTAGAAACTAGACTCTTAGATTGTCAATTTTATGTGGTGATAATCCCGTAATTCAAAGTCTATTGGTAGAAAATCTCAGCTACATTTGACCTAATTTTCAGCACATTTATAAATGTAACTGTGATCACCTATGCAAACTTTTGTTTCACAATTCGCTTGACTTCAAAACATAACACATGACTACGATATGACTAAAATAACTCTTCGCATAACCTTCTTATCATGTTAACCACCCTAGTCTCACCCAAAAAGTACATGTTATAAAAAATAACGTCAATAACCAGAAATACCAAACTAAGCATCTATATAGGGTTGGTAAATCCACAATACTGATATAAAAAATGTACAAGACTCATCAACAAGACTCTAGGGATAACTGAACTGTATCATGGTCCGGACAAGGCCTCGATCTACCCATCAAACTTGTATATATATGGACTCCAAGGTATAGACCTGGTAACTCCGAGCAAGTGGAGTTTACCAACCAAGTTGATGTTTGACTTTGTCTACTGGGAAGATCTTTCTAGTTGTCTACCAGGACCTACAGGCATGAAATGCAGCGTCCCCAGCAAAAGGGACGTTATAACGAAAAAATGTACTGAGTATGTAAGGCAACATAATAACTGAAAGTTGAAACTGAATTGATAATATATTAACTGAAAGTACCTAGGAGTCAAATATAATTTGAAGATATGCTTATCTGTTGATACTAACTCATCTCTCTCAATATAGTGAGTAAAAAAGTTGTCCAACCTTATAAGGCTCAGCATGTGTAACTGCTCTGTCGTGGTAGGCTCGCTCATAGGTCCTCAGCCATACTAGACTCTGTATATCAGCCATTCTGGGCTCACTCATAGGCGCTTGGACATAGTAGGCCCGGTATATAACTTACCATCTAGTCTGAGGTTGACCAATAGGGGCCTGCCCACTTATTATAGTTCGATGGTGGTGAAAATACTGTAATATTGTATATGTATAGACTCTATGCTCTCCTGACCGAAAGAAGACAACAATTAACTGAATTTAAAGTCTCGATAAGGAGAATATTGTAGCTTATGAGACTAGGATAATGTACATAAATTCAGGAATACGAACTTCTCTTTATGCCTCGTTATCAAAAGCATATAGTTACAAGATCATGCCAAAATGAAGGAAAGGTATAGCCATAACGCACCTCAAGTCGTCAGTTCAACTCAACAACAAGCTTACGACAACTAGCGCTCCAACATTATAACAAAGAAATACATGTACAACTTAGATGGCGCTAGTATATCACGTATCTCAAGCGATAACTCGATTCTAAAATAAAACGGGCATCATTTCCCTGATTTTACTGATCCCTCAAGCCTACTATAGGCGAGACAATAACACAATACAACCAACAACTCAAAAACAACCTAACTACAATTCGGGACCTTTAATACAGTAAAAACCCCAAACATACCATAACACACTCAATCAACAAGTTATTAATTAGCATGAAATTGCAACGATGAGTGACCAGCCCACTATCCTAGCACATGTGGAGTTTCTCCATGCCCTTTATCATTCCAAACTTCATAAATCAGCAGCACAATAGTCCAACACTAGTGGACTACAAAATATTCCACTAAAAGTGAAATAAATCGAACTCACGGCTTTCGATCACCGTTCCCGTGAGTTCTAACTATTAGGAAACGAATTTATCAACCTTCCTTGATATTTAAAATAAATAAATAAATAATTAGGAATTTTCTTAACTATGAAGTACCTTCCAAAACTCAAACTACGAAGGACAAGAGAGGTGATATACCAATACTTATGTCGTAGGGATCGTTATAATGTTATCGCTTCTTGATTTCGTACCACGGATGTTAATCTTCTTTAGAACCCTTGTAGAGATCTTAAGGGTAATTTTATGGGGGTTATCTGATCTTGTTCTATGAAAAATGAAGATAAAGACGATTTAAAACCTATATATATCAACTTTTGAAAAGTCAAAGAGGTGTTAGCTTGGCACACTAACATTGGCCCTTCTTCCGACGCTTATATCTTTTTATCCGATGTCGTATGAAGGAACGGTTAAGAGCGTTAGAAACTAAATTCTAAGACCTTAAATTTGGTATGTAGTATGTCCCAAAAATACCTCGTATAACACACGAAATGTGTTGCTCAAAAAGCTTCAGTGACACACATACTTGTCACATATGCAGTCTGCGCAGTCTTGCGAAACCACAAATATATCGCTACTCTGATGTCGTATTCACAATTGGTTTAATGCATTAGAAACTAGACTCCTAGGTTGTCAATTTTATGTGGGGATAATCCCGTAATTCTAAGTATATTGGTAGAAAATCTCAGCTACATTTAACCTAATTTTCAGCACATTTATGAATGTAACTGTGATCACCTATGCAAACTTTTGTTCCATAATTCGCTTGACTTCAAAACATAACACACAACTATGATATGACTAAAATAACTCTTAGCATAACCTTCTTATCATGTTAACCACCCTAGTCTCACCCCAAAACTACATGTTATAAAAAATAACATTAACAACCAGAAATACCAAACTAAACATCTATATTGGGATGGTAAAGCCACAATACTGATATAAAAAATGTACAAGACTCATCTACAAGACTCTAAGGATAACTGAATTGTATCATGGTCCAGACAGGGCCTCGATCTACCCATAAAACTTGTATATATAAATGGACACCAATGTATAGACCTGGTAACTCCGAGCAAGTGGATCTTACCAACCAAGCTGATGTTTGACTTTGTCTATTGGGAAGGTCTTTCTAGCTGTCTATCAGGACCTACAATTTGGTATATAATATGTCCCAAAATGAAGATAAAGACGATTTAAAACCTATATATATCAACTTTTGAAAAGTCAAAGAGGTGTTAGCTTGGCACACTAACATTGGCCCTTCTTCCGACGCTTATATCTTTTTATCTGATGCCGTATGAAGGAACGGTTATGAGCGTTATAAACTAAATTCTAAGACCTTCAATTTGGTATATAATGTGTCCCAAAATGAAGATAAAGACGATTTAAAACCTATATATATTAACTTTTGAAAAGTCAAAGAGGTGTTAGCTTGGCACACTAACATTGGCCCTTCTTCCGACGCTTATATCTTTTTATCTGATGCCGTATGAAGGAACGGTTATGAGCGTTATAAACTAAATTCTAAGACCTTCAATTTGGTATATAATATGTCCCAAAAATACCTCATATAACACACGAAATGTGTTGCTCAAAAAGCTTCAGTGACACACCTACTTGTCATCTATGCAGTCTGCGCAGTCTTGCGAAACTGCAAATATCTCTATACTCTAATGCCGTATTCACAAATGGTTTAATGCATTAGAAACTAGACTCTTAGATTGTCAATTTTATGTGGGTATAATCCCGTAATTCTAAGTATATTGGTAGAAAATCGCAGCTGCATTTGACCTAATTTTCAGCACATTTATAAATGTAACTGTGTTGACCTATGCAAACTTTTGTTCCACAATTTGCTTGACTTCAAAACATAACACACGACTATGATATGACTAAAATAAATCTTAGCATAACCTTTTTATAATGTTAACCACCCTAGTATCACCCCAAAAGTACATGTTATAATACTCCCAACTGGTCGACTTTTGACGAGACTTATTTTCTTCAATTCGTTTAGCTTATAAGCCATCCAACCCTCTTGGTAATTTTTATTCGTGATCATAAGTATTTGTAACCCAAGTTAATATGATTAAATTACTTTATGTACTTTCAAAGATGATCTTATTTCTTAGTTTACATCAATTGACTTGCGACGTACTCTCATGTACGAAAACATGGGGTGTAACATCATTCCCCCCTTTTGGAACATTTGTCCTCGAATGTTGACTGATGCATTTATCAGTCTCATTACTTATATCTCTTATGAATACCTGTATATTGTCCTTTCCATCTAGGCAGCTATTCTGTGAATAAATCCAAAGGATAGGGCATTCCGCCCTTTAGGCCTCTTCTCACACCATGACTTGTTGTTGGAATTCTTCAAATCTTGTGACTGTTGCTACCTTATGTCATCTAGCATGTACGACTCTGTCCTTGTCTATGTTCCTATACGACTCTTCTCTCTTTTTTTCCTCCAGCTTTTAGCCATTCTCTAGGCCTCACTTTGTGAACATATACAAAACTATGACAAGTTATCCCTCTGGGCATCTATAGGTGTACTGATGTTCTTCTCTTGGTACTTAGTTGAACTTACAAATATTGATATATTTTGCTTTATAGGTTCAATTATCTATGTTTATGGCTTTACTACATCTAGGTAGGTCATATTATACCATAACACTTACTTCAGTTTATTATTATCGAGGTTCGCTACCCAAATCCAGGTTACTCTCTCGCTGCTTATCCTATATGTATAAATCTAAATCCTTTAGTTCTTCCTCATTATTGTTCATCTTAAGAATGACGACCTAATCTCATCTCATACTTTGAAATTTTTATTTGCCTGTTGTTGATTCACCTTAATGTTGATCTATAATCTACCATTGATAACTTGAAACCTCTTACGTAATACATTGTCCTTAAGGCTCACGTCTCATCGGGGAACATCTGAAGTTATTTGCCTAATCCACCTAGGGATGATACAATACTTCATTAATCGTATTTCATAGCTTCCCAATGTAGTTCATCTAATGGGGTATTCTAATCTTGTGCAATTCATGAAATCCCTTTTTTCTCTAAATTATTACTCAATCGAAGGACTAAATGTCATCCATTTATCATTTATCACAATTACACCTTTATTCTACTAGCAGGGCATTATTCCCTCTTTTCCAAATGCTCCTAGTATTAATCTCCTTCGAGTTTATTCAGGTTATACAGGGCTTTCTATAACTTACGGGAACCATCAACTCTCTTGTTTTTATGGGCTTAATCCTAAGGCCTTACCTATTCTAGTCACCTTCTCATTCACCTTTTCTTATCCTTACTCATGTCTACCTAAAACCTTTTGGCTCTACCATACTTTATCTTACGACCTACACATATCCATTTATACTACTCACAACCTTCCTTTAACTTGCTAGCACCATAGATTTCCTTATATTATTCTAGAACCTCAAACGAGACATCATGTTGTCTCTAACTCTTCTTTAATCTCTTAACTAGACCTCTCAGTACCTGGAAACCATAGGGCGGATGATATGCTACTGACGACACCAGTATTATTTTTGGATACTGAATCACAGTGCTTCTAGCACTCTACCTGAAGTATGAAGTATTCACAACCTTCTGAACTTGAGTAATTCGTACCTTCTTCATTTTTACCTTACTTACCATTAAATCTCGCATCGTATCTTTGTCTCTTTCATAACCTCCCTTCCACATAGGTAGGATTCACATCCACAACTTGAAGCTCTACTATAATACTTGCACCTCTGGTGCATACACAATCCGGTAGGAGCTTCATACTAACTTCTTATGAGGCTGGTGCTCTTCTAACTAGCTTTCTCATAGAGTCGTTATAGAATACGGTTGTTGTACTATATTTCTTGTACCTATGATATTAAGGATGATTCTTCAATGTTCTCAATCACGATTTCTATAATTATCTTGATCTAGTAATCAGACTCCTGATTTACTTAGCTAATTAACTCATTAGATTCTTCTTCTCTCTCAGCCTTTATGTAGGCTTAAGTTATCTTCCGATCTTCGGCTCAAGGTATTAGTTATTACTTTAGCCTTTCGTAGATGTTATGGAACATCCATGATATAACCTTCTAATTATTCAAGCCCTTATCTGTAACGGGAACTCAATTCTTTTTTTTAACTTATACCAAAGTCTCCCATAACTGTATGAATGTCAACATATATGTTGTATAGATAGTACTCTAAAATATTGACTGCGGTCATAACATAACTAACTCCGGGTCGTAGATCGAATAATTCCTTTCGTGCCTTATCACCTTTCTTTAAAAGTAAGCAATTACTTCTCCTGGTCGTTCTGCCACTTGTTGCATGAATACTTGGCTTATCTTAGTGTATTGGAATTCCATGCAACCCATATGATCTCGAATATTACTTTTGTTACTTCTCGTTCATTAGTCACAATAGGTTCCACTTTCTTATATAGTGTATACGATGTTGTAATGAGACTGTTGTTATAACATCATTTCCTCTTTAGGTCACTAAGCTTAGCTTGAAGCCTTATTCCTTATTTTCCCAGCTAGTCTTTCATTGGAATACTTAGGGAAGGCCCTCTGACTCTTGTAAAGCTAAAAGCTTATTACATTGTATACCCCACAGAATTTCTGATGTTCTTACTCGCCTATCATTATACTTAGTTACTTACCTCCACGCCTTTGTGCTCGTACGGTTGCTTCTGAATTGAAATTTCGATTGTCTTCCTAGTGGCACTCTCTTTTATTTTCATAACAGATATACATTACCTTTTACTACCCCAACTCCTAACTGAATATTGCTCAAGGATTACGATGTCGTATCTGCAAGACTGAATTTCCCATGTTAGGTTTCATTACGTTTATCTTGCAGGATCTACTAATTTATCTAAGACCTCTTGTTTAGACATAACTAAGCTCTTCTAAATCAACTACTAACTACTCGTCAGTCCATGACCATATTTATATTCTGCGTAATGTCTCTTTGGTTAAGTCTTTTGTCTTAACTTACCCATCACACTGGCTTCTTATGTATCAAGTGTCCATGCACACTTATTTATCAATAACATCCTGGCTGTGAACACTTATTTGTTTTCTTGTTTACTAGCCCATACTAATTTATATAACTCTGGGGGTCTAACTTAGCCTTCTAGTAATCATGTTAGAGTCACCAACTCATTTTTCGAAATAAAGATATGACTTTATGGCATATACTCTTTTATAATCTCAAGACCTTTACCACCTCTTGTTTTTTCCTTCACTTGACTATAGACTATTCATCCTGTCATATTATGATTTATCGCTTTCACCCTTTTATCTCATCTTAATCGTAATGCTTCATTTATTCTCTTCTTATTCTCCTGCTAATATCTCTGTCTATTACCTTATTCTGAAAACTTCAACAAAACATTCTATTTTTTTAGCTCCCCTTGATCCATCTACTAGCTCTTCGGGTCGCCTAACATCTGGCTCTTCGGGTCACCTAACATTCTCTCTTGACTAGGGACGGGAGACATACTAAGGTAAATATAACCCTTCTAGGATTCCGGTGCCCATCTTTTAAAATTTCTGAACATTCTAGTATCTATATCTCACAGTACTATTAAGAGTGCACTGCCTGGATGTCTCACAAGGGGAACTATTATCACAACAATATCCTTTAGAAATGTCATTTAACTGTAACAATCCATCCACCATTTTGGGTTACTCTAACCCCAGATGCATCCTGATATCCCATCCTTCTCTTAAATTGTATTTGTTAGCTCCCATATGGCATAACTAAGATAGGTGTGACCAATTGTACATACCTATTTTATTATTGAAGGTAACTTAGAATGCTTATATTTCTCTGCCCAAATTGTAAATACTAATAATCTCCAGTAACTGGGTACCTCGTACCATCCTTCACCTAGCTTCTATTAACTGTTGAAAGTTGTATCTACCTTCTGATTCTCTTATTACTTTTTACCATATAGGTGGATATATATTCAGGCTTTAGGGTTCCTTATCAAGAGGCTTATATGTCTTAGTACACACATAATCTGTTGAAGACCTCACATTTACTCATCGTAAGTATGATGCAAAATCGAGTTCTTTTGACTCAAATCTTCCACAACCACATTCAATCTCTTACCAACTGTCTTTCTGGATGTAGGTATTGTTGTGTTACGAATAAAATAAAATTTAGGAGTTTGAATTGAGATCTACCACACGATCTAGAGTAAGAAGAAAGAGTGACAGTCTTATATGCCCTGTAGCCTCCTGCTTATAAGTGTAGTGCACGACATACCCATAAATAAGACTCTACCAGACATGGCTTGTAGACTCCCTAGGACATAACTGCTCTGATACCAAGTTTGTCACACCCCAAACTTAAGGAGGCGTGGATGGCACCCGGTGCCATACTCGGCCCGAGCGTACCACTATGTAATTATGAACTCTGTAGGGGTAACCCTTAACTTAGGATGATGAGGCCATATTCTAAATCATTTGAAAATAACGTCGACAACCAACAATACCAACTAAACATCTACATCGGGTTGCTAAAGCCACAATACTGATATAAAAATTGTACAGGACTCGTATAGAAGCCTCTAGGGATAACTAAATTGTATCGTGATCGGGACAGGGCCTCGATCTACCCATCAAACTTGTATATATAAAATGGACTCCAGGGTATAGACCTGGTAACTCCGAGGAAGTGGAGCTAACCAACCAAGCTGATGTTTGACTTTGTATATTGAGAAGGTCTATCCAGCTGTCTATCAAGACCTACAGGCATGAAATGCAGCGTCCCCAACAAAAAGGATGTCAGTACAAAAAAATGTACCGAGCATGTAAGGCAACAAAATAACTGAAAGCTGAAACTGAACTGATAATATAATAACTGAAAGTACCTATGAGTCAAATATAATTTGAAGATATGCTTACCTGTTGATACTAACTCATCTCTCTCAATATAGTAAGTAAAATAGATGTCCGACCTTATAAGGCTCGGTATGTGTAACTGCTCTACCGTATTAGGCTCGCTCATAGGTGCTCAGCCATACTAGGCTCTGTGTCTCAGCCATTCTGGGCTCACTCATAGACGCTCGGACACAGTAGGCTCGGTATATAACTTACCATCTAGTCAGAGGTTGCCCAATAGGGGTCTGCCCACCAATTATAGTTCGATGGTGGTAAAAATACTGTAATACTGTATATATATAAATTCTATGCTCTCCTGACCGAAAGAAGACAACAATTAACTGAATTTAAAGTCTCGATAAGGAGAATATTGTAGCTTATGAGACTAGGATAATGTACATAAATTCAGGAATACGAACTTCTCTTTATGCCTCGTTATCAAAAGCATATAGTTACAAGATCATGCCAAAATGAAGGAAAGGTATAACCATAACGTACCTCAAGTCGTCAGTGCAACTCAACAACAAGCTTACGACAACTAGCGCTCCAACATTATAACAAAGAAATACATGTACAACTTAGATGGCGCTAGTATATCACGTATCTCAAGCGATAACTCGATTCTAAAATAAAACGAACAACATTTCTCCTGATTTTACTGATCCCTCAAGCCTACTATAGGCGAGACAACAACACAATACAACCATCAACTCAAAAATAACCTAACTACAATTCGGGACCTTTAATACAATAAAAAACCCAAACATACCATAACACACTCAATCAACAAGTTATTAATTAGCATGAAACTACAACGACGAGCGACCAACCCACTATCCTAGTATATGTGGTGTTTCTCCACGCCCTTTATCATTCCAAACTCCACAAATCATCAGCACAATAGGCCAACACAAGTGGACTACAAAACAGTCCACTAAAAGTGAAATAAATCGAACTCACAATTTTCGATCACCATCCCCTGAGTTCTAACTATTAGGAAATGAATTTATCAACCTTCCTTGATGTTTAAAAGCTTAAATACAGAATTATGAGTTTTCTTAACTATTAAGTACCTTCTAAAACTCAAACTACAAAGAAAAAGAGAGGTGATATACTTATACTTACGTCGTAGAGATCGTTCTAATGTTATCGCTTCTTGATTTCATACCCGGGATGTTAATATTCTTTGGAACCCTTGTAGAGATCTTAAGGGTAATTTTATTGGGTTTATCTAATCGTTTTCTATGAAAAATGAAGAGAAAGACGATTTAAAACCTATATATATCAATTTTTGAAAAGTCAAAGAGGTGCTAGCTTGGCACCCTAACATTGACCCTTCTTCCGACGCTTATATCTTTTTATCCGAATATCGTATGAATGAACGGTTAAGAGTATTAGAAACTAACATGACCTTCAATTTGGTATATAATATGTCCTAAAAAGACCTCATATAACACACGAAATGTATTGCTCAAAAAGCTTCAGTGATACACCTACTTGTCACCTATGTAGTCTACGCAGTCTCGCAAAAATGCAAATATCTCTCTCTTCTGATGCCGTATTGACAAATGGTTTAATGCGTTAGAAGCTGGGCTCATAGATAGTCAATTTGATATGTGGATAATACCATAATTCCAAGTATATTTGTAGAAAATCTCAGCTATATTTGACCTAATGTTTAGCACATTTATGAATGTAACTTGTGATGACCTTTGCAAACTTTTGTTCCACAACTCGCTTGACTTCAAAACATAACACATGACTATGATATGATGAAAATAACTCATATAATAACCTCTTTATCATGTTAATCGTCCTAGTATCACCCAAAAACATGTTATAACATTCCCAAATGGTTGACTTTTGACGAGACTTATTTTCTTCAATTCGTTTAGTTCTAAGCCTTCCGACCCTCTTGGTACTCGTTATTCATGATCATGAATATTTATAACCTCTAAGTTAACATGATTAACTTACTTTATGTACTTTCAAAGTTGATCTCATTTCTTAGCTTACATCAATTGACTTGCGACGTACTTCATGTATGAAAATATGGGGTGTAACATAGATTCATGAAAAAATGAAAAAATGAGTAGAGAACACTTACCCCAATCCACATGGTAAAAATTGCTTCAAGAATTGCCTCATTCCGGCTCCATAACTCCAAAAATGCTAAAATGGCTGAAACCCCCGAAATAGAGTACTTATAATTCTGCCCAGGCATCCCTCTTACGCGAAGGCGAAAAAGACATCGCGTTCACGATGAACAAAAGAAATCTACCGCCAAAATACTCTACGTGATCGCATCAACAGCCTCACGAACGCAGTACACAAGGCTCTCAAAGCTACGTGATCTCCGGAACAACATCGCGAACGAGAAGAGAAACAACCTTTGCCCAACTCAGCCTCATAATCACTATGTGAGCGCGTTGCACAATCTGTAGCAAGATAAGCGAACGCGTATGAGGACTCGCGAACACGAAGAACAACTTCTTCCCAGCCAAAAACCAACTCTAGGAAATCTTGATCCATACTCCGCGACCGCAGTTAAGGAAACCAGAAGCCCAGAAATCTGCAGAAGCAACAATGCAAATATGAAGGAAAATGGTCTGAAATCAATTTGAAACACGCCCGAGCCCCTCGGGACCCCGTCCGAACATGCCAACAAGTTTCGCAACATAATACGGACATACTCAAGGCCTCAAATCACACCTAACAATATCAAAACAACGAATCTCACTTCAATTCAAACTTGATAAACTTTGAACTTTTCAACTTCCATAACTCGTGCCAAAACATAGCTAACCAACCCAAAATGAACCCAAATTTTGCACACAAGTCTCAAATGACATAATGAATCTATTCCAATTTCCAGAATCACAATCCGAATATGATATCCATAAAGTCAACTTTCGATCAAACTTGTGAACTTTCCAAACCTTCAAATTTTCCAATTTTAGCCAATTAGTCCCGAATCCTTCGACGAACATCCAAATGCAAATTCGATCATACGCCCTAGTTCAAAATCACCATATGGACCTAAGGAACCATCAAAACTCCAATCCGAGGTCAAATTCCCAAAAATCAAACTTGGTCAACTCTTCCAATTTAAAGATTCAACAATGAAATTCATTCTTCCAAATTGATTCTGAATAACCTGAAAACCAAAATCGACGATTCACATAAGTCATAATAAACATACGGAGCTATCCATGCCCGTAAACTACTGAGTGAAGTGCAAATGCTCATAACGACCAATTAGGTCATTACAGGTAGCGCATCTATCCGCCGACCATAAACCTTTATCTCATCCTTCGGCCCTTTTATAGGGAAAAAACCGACCTCTAGAAAACTGTCGGTCTACGTCGAAATCATCCTTCAACCTTTTCTTATTCTTCTCCCGGTCCCGACCCTTGGTTGATGCCGAGGAACCGATCTGGTCATCCTTAATTTTTATCTTCGACTCGTACCGGTTGTGAACATCCACCCATGTTATTGCCAGGAACTCGAGCAGACTTTCTTTCAATTTTTGGGAAGCGTCATAACTCCCCGAATTCAGTCCTTTACTAAATGCCTCAACTGCCCATTCATCTGGCACGACCGATAATAACATCCTTTCCTTCTGGAATCTGGTCACGAACTCCCGCAGCAATCCGAATTCTCCTTGCGTAATTCTGAATATGTCGGCCTTTGGGCATGTACCTTCTTGGCCCTTACATGGGCCTTGATAAAAGAATCCACGAGTATCTCGAAGGAATCTATTGAGTGCTTAGGTAAGACTGAATACCACGTCAGGGCCCCTTTCATGAGGATCTCCCCGATCATCTTCAACAAGACTGACTCAATTTCGTATAGAGCTAAGTCGTTTCCCTTCACCGTCGTTGTATAGGGTGGTGATGTGCTATAGAGGATCTGAAGTCCTGTCATATTGTTGCATGTATGCCATTTGGAACCTCTTCAGGATCAACTCTGGCACCGCACTTTGTTTAAACGGCAACCGGGTTTACTTTTTTGAGTCCAATCCCTTCAGCCTAGCAGTGCACGCGAGATTTGGTCCATTCGGGCGTTTATTTTCCTCGTAAACCGCATAAGTTCGGTTTTAAAGGGATAATTCTCATTGTTATTATCGGATCTATTGTCGTTCTCCCCGGCCCTACGAAGCCGACCTCACCTCTCGGGGTGTTGTTATCAACCCTTTTGTGCTGTTTGGTTTGCGGGAGCAGCGGGAGGAATTGGACCTCATACATTTGTGTTGTTGGAAGCACCCCACAACGCCTACCTCAACTCTGTCATGACCTGATTCTGTTGCGAGAGATGGCCCATAATAGCCTTTTGTTGCTCCCTCCGAATTCTTACTGTTCCGTGACGTGCTCGTATTCAGCATCATCAGGAGTTGCCTCCCGAACATGTCGTGGATATTGCCCACCATGGACCGGCGTGGCCTCATCCCACTAATTGCGGGTATCACTGATCGTTTCTTTGTGTTGAGGATGATTTCCTTGGGCCTCAACGTTGTGTGCGACGTTGACGTCATTATCTGTCATTTTTTGTGATTTTTCTCTAAGAAACAAAGAATTTAAATAGAATAGTAACAGATGCAAGGATCAACTCAATTACGCAACTGTCTAAGCCCCACGATGGTCGCCAAACTGTTTACTTGTAAAAATGATACAATTAAATTTATACATGGTTTATAAACAAATGAATTGATTTGATCCCAAAAAGATAAATGAATAACATAGAAAAGCAAGACTTAGCGTTGAAATCGAGATAAGACAGTGAATAACTTGATTACGGGAGCGGAGCTTCCAAATGCAGTAATAATAGTATTAATAAACAAGAAATAAAATATTATTGAGCTTTTGAATAGTATACATCATAAGTTTGTCAGAAATTCGTGTATATTCTAATGGCTGTTGAGCTCACTATTTATATTTGTACCTAGGGAATAAGGTCCTAGGATCAAGCCCCTTTTAAATGACGATTATGGAGGCCATTGAAGAATGTATAATGGCCAGGCTTTGAATGCCATATTCTCTATAACAGACTATATATCTACTATTGTAGAATATTTTCCATTGAATGCTATTGGGTGACAGACATTTATTTGTCTTTATGAAAAATATTCCCTTCGGGAAAAATCGAGATTGCCACTCCCCGACTTGATTTCCAACTGTCTCACTTTTTATCTGTCCCTTGTTCCATGTGTCGTCTATTATGCGAATATTTAATATAAACATATTTTACCCTATACAAATAATGTTTTCGATAGCCCGTTTAGCCAAATTTCTAAAATCAACTTATTATTGAAAAGTGTCTTCTTCAAAAGTTTTTCTAAAAAAACACTTTTGCTAAGAAATAGTTTGTGTTTGACTAATTCATTTAAAAGCACTTTTGAACAATAATTAGTGTTTGACCAAGTTTTGAAAGGATACTTTAAGCTAGCGTTTGGACAAAGTTGAAACTTGATAAAAGAATTTTTGAAGTTATGTTGAAATATAATTTTTGAAAGTTGAAGTTGTGTATGGATATGTATCTTATTTGAAAAAAAAATTAAAGTTTTGTGAGTGGAAGAAAAATTTCATCCAAAAACTGTCGTAAACCAGTTTTGGGGAACTTGAATTTTTTTTTTCAAAATTTCTTAAAAATTGATCATATTTCATGAACAAAAAATGTTTTCATAATTTTTTTAAAAACAAGTAGCCAAAAATTATAGCCAAGTGGGAGCTAAATGTGTATTTTTCTCAAAAGTACTTTTTGAAAATATCTTTGGAGAGAAGCTCTTTTATTCTGACTATCAAAAACAGATTCAGCTTTCACTCAAAATCACTTTTTTTTTCTTTTAAAAGTTTGACCAAACACCTCAACTTTTTAAAAAGATATTTTTGGCAAAAAAGTATTCTTAGCCAAAAAGAAGCTTGGTCAAACAAGTTATTAGACTCAATTTATTTTGTATTTACAAATTAAGATGTTTGGCCTGAATATATATTTGATTGTTAAGGTCTTATATCTAAATCTAGGTACTAAATATTTAAGATTTTTCTATATCTAATTATGTATATATGTCTTTATTTAAAAATTAATACTTATACAAATTAAATAATGTAACAACAACAATGATGCATATTTTCTTTGTTGTTATTGTTAATCATCTTTTTCTGCGGTCAAAAAGATCCATAAGCTCAAATTTTAAAAATTTGAAGGTGATGTGAGATGTAGCCATGATTAGTAGTATTAATATAAATCAATCTTTCAAATTCACTAAATTTCTACTCAAAATGTAAACGTGATTTTACAATTATGCACTACGTTAAATTTTATCGGCTGTTAGAAATCTACATAAGATTATGATATTATTGGAATTGACAATCACGGGCTAGCCCTTGTTGTATAGGCGGAACCGAGAAATATTGGTTCAAAATTTGTTTTTATCTTAAAATTTTTATTGATTATGTATAAATTATTAATTTTGAATTAAATAAATTAAACAAAATAAAATCCCTAAACAAGCTTCAAATTCTGCTTTGTATCGAGTGTTTAAACTAAACCATGTTACTTAATATAGTTAAGTGATTTAACGAGGTGACAATTTATTTGAAATTCATGTGCAAAACACGCGTTAGGCACATGTTGGCATAGTGCAAATAAGTGTTTCATAAAAACCCGAAAAACCTAACCAAATCAAAAATCGAATCAAACCGACCAAAAGACTGATACTTTTTTGGTTTGGTTTGGTTTGATTTAGGTTTTGAAAATTTTAAAAACCGATCAAATTTAGTTTGGTTTTGATTTTAATAAAAAAAAATAACCGAACGAAACCGACTATATAAGTAGTAACTATTTAAAATTTATTATTACATCTATATATGTATATTTTTATACAAAGCTTTTAAAATTTTATGGTACATGTTAATTTTTTTACACTTTTAGTCTAGTTATTTGCTATTATAATAATCTAGTTTTTTGCCTTTACATTCTAGTTTGATTGGTAGTTTTCTTTTGCTAAGTACAAGAGTCTATTTCATGTTAAAAATAGTTTATTTTTAATTTAGTCCTTAAATTATTCATCACTATTTGATGCAACTCATCAATATATCTTGGTAAATAATAAATTTCTCAAAGAGCAATTGTTTTGATAGTGTTACATTGAAAATGTAGCCGGCGGAATATGTATTTGGTAGTATATGTCTCATATTTAAGAAAAAATCGATAAATAACCGAAAAAACGACAAAAATCAAATCGGTAAAAAGCCGACTTAATTGGTTTGATTTGATTTTAATATTTGAAAAAATACTTATTTGATTTGGTTTCTTCTCAGGAACAGCCGATCCAAATCGAACCATCCTAGATGCAAATACCATATATGAGTAAGTTTTTGCCCTACCTAATGACAATTGTCAATAGTTTACTACTAGATCTACCAAGAAGTCATGAAGATGAATAGTTAATAGTTGTGATACTTCAAATGTGTCAATACAAATATACAATACACAAATCAAACAAAATATACTATCAGAAATTAAAAGGAAAAAAAAAAAAAAAGTCTCGGCATCTACATTATCTATGGCTAGATCGAATCAAATCTTTTTAAGAGAAAGAGATTAAAAACGACTAATTAATTATTTGAATTTGGTTTCCCGACAGAATTTATAAGTTATAAATAAAAAATCGAAAAGTATATATGGCTTCACATAACCTTCATTTCAGAAAAAGGAAAATAATTATACCATCATGTTGACAAGAGAACATAACTCAATATATTATCAAAAATAGGATTAATTTGTATTTGAAAAATTATATTTTCGCTATATGATAGTATTTGATTAGACACAAAATTTAAAATATTTATTTGACTTAAGTAATATATAAGTGATACGGGAGTATAAAAATATTAGTTGAAAAGAGATTAATTAGTATATCAAAGTTAGAATGTGAATAATTTAACCAACTGAAATATTGAAAATTATATAAAAATAAAAATATGTAATATTTTGAAATAAAATAAGTGTTATGTTAATTAGAACAGGAAGAATATATGATAATCTGAAGTAAAATTTAAAAAGCTAGTATTATATATAATTCTTGTTAATATACTGCTCGTATTTGAACATTTCATACCCAAGCATAAGTATAGCTTTATTACTTTATTTAGAAAAGACCATTATATATAAAGGAAAAGAAAAAAAACTTCGTATTAGGACTTAAATAGTCAACTGGGAGTGTTTATATAATCGAAGAGCACGAGAAATTAATACAAGAAGTAAGTCTCATTACTGTTCGCTCTATTTTCTTGCTCCGTTCCGTTCTCTCTCCCCCAACCAGCTCTCTCATTTTGCAATTCGCGAAGCTCAGGTCTCGTTGCTTCATCCTTTTAACCTTTCTGATTTTGAGTGTGTTTCTTTTTCTTTTGTTTTTTTGTGAATTAAGAAATTTAAACTTGTTTGGCATTGGGGGATTCTTTAATCTTCTCTGATTTGCTACATATATTGGTCCTATCTGAGATTTTTGCCAAAGAATTATAACCCTTATGTGTTTTATTGGGTACACGTCATCAGTTGGGTTGGAGCATTCCGCTTTCTTGAATTTGGTGCAGATTTCTAAATATGAAAGAAGAAGGAGCATCATGCAGCACTGACCCAGTTGCAAGACCCATCCACCCAGTAAGTTAACTAGATTAACTGTTTGATTCATTTTCTGATGCATTAGCAGCTAATTTCTGTCTCTTTTTAAGGGGCAATAATATTGGTCCATAAGGCGTATGCATGCGTGATAGTTACTTATTAAAGAGGAGAACGGGAAACAAATTTAATAGCAAAAAAGATAAAAGAAGAAGGAAATAACCCAAAAGGAACAGCCTTGGCGGACAGAGTTACCCGGTACCTGTGTTGGTTTGAGATAGCGAGTATCCGTGGAATTAGTCGAGGTGCGCGCAAGCTGGTCCAAACACTACGGTTAAAACAAAAACCCAAAAGGAACAGCTATTATCCTGTATGTATGTTTTGTTTTTTTTTCATTTGTGTATACTATTTTAAAATATCAATCTCATGGTGTCACAAAAAGGGAACATTTGTTGTGTGCTGAAAATAGTAAACATAGTTGTATTGTATCCAACAACATTGAATCTAACAAGAGATACATGTTTATCGATAATTGTGGTGTTGGGCCAGCTTGCGCGTGCCTTGACTGTTCGTTCGTTCGGATACCCTTGCTACCTCCTACCAGTTCAGGTACCAGGTAACTCTGCCCACTAAGGCTATGGCTTTGGCAGATAAGAAGAAATCACCTAGCTGATAAATAAATGTTTGAGCTGCTGATGCATGTATATGCTGTGCGTCATCAGATTAATTCTGTACTCTGGCATGGACAGTGTCTTTAATGTGTAAGGGGTTTTGGATGAGTAGAAGTAAGATAGAATATGGATGGGAATGGAATTAGCACGGATAGATTGGAATGGATATGGAGGATTCATGTAGCCAATCAACTAGTTTGGCATTGAGAGCCATAAGACTGCTTGTCAACAGTTACGCTGTGCTCCATTGTGCATGTTTAACTCATAAAACTCTTTTGATTATAGGCACTTGACCTGATTTCAGCTGTGAAAGGTCTACATGGTCTCGGCTCGCAAGAGCTGAGCAGGCTTATAAGAGAAGCTGAAAACAATATCCTTCAACACATACCTGATAATGGGTTAAACATACAGGTTGGAACTCTTAATGGCCATGGCACCGTGTGATCTTCTTTATTATTCCATTAAATTAAATTATGTTTTGTAGTCTTTTAGGCGTTCTGAGACATTCTTAAGTTTGTAGATTGACGTGGAAAAACTTGCAAGATATCTTGCTTTGCACCTTATTGCGGTGATTTTGGCATCGGAAGCCAATGCAGGCTTACTCAAATACTTGCTATCTGGGTTTCAACTGCTGCACTCCTTGAGTGATCTAGCATCACGCAATCCAAAAATAGAGCAGGTTGGCACCTTATTTGTTGGTATATTTATGTGGTCAATGACTTTTTTTATTTCGTTTACACAACTGTTAGCTAGTGCAAGAGCCGATTTAGTGGTTGTTTTTATTCCATTTCTGCTTCTCCTATTCTATTTGTGGGCCAAATGGAATTTTGTATTTCTCTATAATATTAATGTATTGGGATAATGAAAGGAGAAAAAAAAACAGGAAAGGTTTTTTAGCAGGCTAATACAAAAGAAATCATAAACAATTAGTAGTCTATGTGGCTCATTTTTATGACACTATTACTAGTTAGGCAGTTGGACCGTTTTTCTTTGACTACAATTATCTCTTACATTTGCAAATATATTGAACAATGTGGGTTTTAAATATGTAAAATCTATTTCACGTAAATTTAAGGAATCGATGTCCGGAGTTATACCAAAACTAGCTACTTCAAGCCTTGTATTTCGAACTCATATTCTACTTGGGATGAAGAGCGTATATTGAGCTAGGTTTCAAAGTTCTCATGAATATTTTTGTTATATGCTCTTCTGAGTGTAGTTGTCTTATTTGGGTTGCTGATCTTGTGACCTGTCAATTTATTTCTCTTCTCAAAGGTTGTACTTTTGACATTCTACAGCTATATACTGATTAAGAAAGATAACTTAATATATCTATAGGATATATGGCCTTACAATCTTCCGTCTCAGATAGTTATAAGTGCACATATACATGTATATTTCCAATTTTCTCCATTTTTTGTCAAAAGGCGAGCAGATCATGAACATTTGTTATTATATCATGTCACATAGAACAAGATCACGCTGAAATCTTGATGTACTTGTTCCAGATATTGCTTGATGATGTGAAAGTATCAGAACAGCTGCTTGATCTCGTCTTCTATTCTCTTGTTATTCTCTGTACTTACAGTAAGGTTGTTTTTCCCCTCACCTGGATTTTTTATCTTTATGTTTCTATTTTAACTGTGCTGAGGATTATTTATCGGTATCTCAAATTTCCAGGTTTCAAATGATATGGGCCTTTTGCATTCTACTCTGGTTGCTTCCAGTCTCTACTTATTGACTGTCTGTATATCTTCACAATGGCATGAGCTTGCTCAAGTTTTGCTTGCATATTACAAGGTAATATTCTGTGTATGAACAATACAGGACCTTCATGTAGGAATTAAAAAGATAACATAGTACTTGTATGCATTACTTTTGTATTTGAGAGATTGTTCTTGGGCTTAGGATCGTCATTCTTTGGCAGGTAGATGTACTCATAGATGCTGCCTTTGCTGCTGTTACTGCTGATATTAAAATTCTGCGGAGGAATTTATCAGCTGATCATGCTCATTCCCAGCAAGAATATGGTCTTAAAGCTGAAGAAACTTTAAACCATCTCTGCCAGCAGTGTGAGGCTTCTCTGCAGTTTCTTCAGTCACTATGTCAGCAAAAATCATTTCGGGAGCGTCTTGTTAAGAATAAGGTTTTTCCCTAGAATTATATTAGTTATAGCACCTGAAACGAAAATAACTGCTGGAGAGTTATATAAAGAACATTTTTTAGCAGGTTTAGCTTCAGTAGGGTGAGTCTAAAATTGTCTGATGGAACCAAATATGACGCACAAATTAACCTGCTTTTTTTTCTTTTGATTAGGTGAACCCTGTTTTCCTTACTCGGCATTCTTGTCCTTTTACATGCTTTATGGTATAAAGTGGATTACAGAATCAAATTTCTGATCTCACGAGAACAATATGATTTATAAAAAAATTAGTTTGACCAAATTTAACTTCTGCAAGTTCAAGAGAGTACTCGATTACCTATCTTCAACTTCTTCTTGCTGTCTTTCTGAACCTGGAAAAGCTGCATGGTCCCAGCTCATACTACAACATTTTTATTTTTGTGCTTGCTGTGTTATTTCACTTAAGTTGTCCGAGCATGTGTCCGTTCCTTTTTTGCATTTATGGGACTATGAACCTATTTTACTAGCATATAAAACTGATTGAGGTGTAGTAGTAGTAGGTTGAAAACTGATTTTCTGAGCATTTATTCTGATGATCTTTTTCATACTTCTTTTTTGAAGTGGATCTTTTTCATAATTCTTGCAAGCCTTTGACATCTTCAATGTGTTTTTAACTGTTCTATGTGATGAGATTTGAAAAGTTCTCTTAAACTCAACTTTGTGCATTTTCTTCTTAATGATTTGGTTGTTCTTAAATCTATGCCAGGAGTTGAGCAGCAAAGGCGGAGTTCTTTTGTTGGCACAAGCTATCATGCACTTAGATGTATCTCCCTTAGTTGCATTATCCTCCTCAATTGTTGCTGCTGTATCAAGACTGAAATCTAAAGTATTATCTATTGTAAGTCCAACTGATCAGTGGGGTCTTTGGCTATTCTTATTGCCTGAGGCCTTGTCAAATTTGTAAATTTGCTGAAAACAGTTAGTAAAAGCATTTCTTGTGGGAATTAATTTAAAGCAATATTTTCTGCAGTTGTTGAATCTCTGTGAAGCAGAGAGTCTATCCTACCTGGACGAGGTTGCCAGTACCCCTGCAAGCCTTGATTTAGCAAAGTCTATTGCTCTCGAGGTCTGTCCCTGGACACTAATCGTGTTTTTCTTTTCTCTTTAAAGTTGCTAATTCAGGAGGTGAATAGCTTAGTGATAGACAGGGCAAGTTCTCTCGTGGTCTCGTTGATGATTCACTATTGGTATGACCGTGGATCTTCAGGCTTCTGCGTGGCCGTTAATAACAAAGTGTTCTTATTTTGTTTAAAAAAGTCAGATTTATCTTCTTTTCCTTAATCAAAACTCATCGTACTGACTTGTTATGTTCTTTCGGCTATCCACTGGTAAAGACCAAGATGTGAGAGTTCAATTAATTTTGTATCCTACATGCAGGCACCAAAAGTAGACAATAAACCACATTAAGTGATATTCCTATAGAAGCTCAACTTTATTCATTTACAGTTTATCTTGTTGGCATGGGCACTACTTAATGCATTCCCTATTCATTTTGACAATACCATTTTTTAAGTTAGTTAATCTTAATCTGTGCAAGGCTGAATAGACTAAGGACATTAATAATACAAGAAAGCCCCTTTGGAGCAACACTGTAACTATCAAGCTTTGAATCCTTTTTATTGTGGTGAGGTGACCTAAGGCATGGAAACTCTGGGATACTTGAAAATTGAGATTTCTGATTATACGTGAGTTGATTGTTTGTTGATGAATCATGTGCACTCTATCTTAAATAAAACCCAGCATACCGGGGGGGGGGGGGGGGG
>ML438604.1:62343-81572 GCA_005239525.1 Nicotiana knightiana | reverse complement strand
TTGTCTTCGCATCACAAACATAGCATGAGGTGGGTATTGCCTTTGTTTGTGATGCGAAGACAACTTATGGGAATCACTCCGAAAGTTGAACAGTTACCACCAGAAACAAAAGTAGCTGCGGGATGCTTGTTGAGATGTAGTATGTCTCGAACTGCATGCTTCGTATGTTGCTACTTATCTTTCTAGTTGGAAATAAGTTTATTAAAGCAGACAGTTTGTATGATGCAATTTTGTTGGTCTAGGTTCTTAATTTGCTGAAGAAAATGTTTGGAACGGGTTTCCAACAATCTGTTGCTCCATCTGAGAAAATTTATCCGAAAGGACAGTTACAACTCAATGCAATGCGGCTAGCTGACATCTTCTCAGACGACTCAAATTTCCGGTCATTTATCACCACTCACTTTGTAAGAAGATATTTTTTCCTATAATACCTGCTAAAGGATTTTCCTGTAACAATATTACTCCCTCCGTTTCAATTTATGTATTTTAGTTTGACTAGGCATGGAGTTTAAAAAAGTAAGAAAGACTTTTAAATCTTGTGGTCTTAAAACTAAAGATGTATGTAATGTACCAAAACGTCCTTGAATCTTGTGCTCTTAAATATGCCATTTGGAAAGTTGAAGCTAAAAAGTTACTAAATGTAGAAAGAGGCATTCATTTTGAAACAGACCATAAAGGAAAGTAAGATGCATGAACTGAAATGGAGGGAGTACTATTTTGGGAAATTCTGCACCATGTTCATGCCTGTTCTTTCATCTACCAAGAGATCCTTTTTTCATGTTTACCTTGTTATACATTCCTTCAGACTGAAGTTTTGACGGAAATCTTTTCGGTCACGCATGGAGAGTTCGTGTCTAGTTGGTGCTCGTCTGACCTTCCAATACGTGAAGAAGATGCTACTTTGGAATATGACCCTTTTGCAGCAGCTGGATGGGTATTGGATTTATTTCCATTTTCTGAGCAGTCAAATGCAATGAGTATAGAGCCAACCTTTGTTCCTTCCCATGTGCCTCGACTGTCTTATCCACATCAGAGAACATCATTGTTGGTCAAAGTATTAGCAAATCTCCATTGTTTTGTTCCTGATATATGCAAAGGTATAAAACCTTCTTGACTGTCCTGATGTGTAGTACTGCTGCCTAGTTATTGCTAAATCATTCTAGTTTTGATTGCAGAGGAGAAGGATCTTTTTCTTAATAAATTTGTTCAGTGTTTGAGAACAAAAGTTTCCGAAACCCCAGAGGGGTTTAAATCCGTTTCTGATTCTCATAAAGCAGCCACTGTTAGCCGAAATCTTGGTAAGCATCTTTAATTTGTAGAGTGTCATCCAGTTTTAAGCAATGTGCTTTATCATTGACTTGTGCCTTGTAGGTTCCCTGTTAAGTCATGCAGAGTCTCTGATACCTGCTTTTCTGAATGAGGAAGACGTGCAGCTTTTAAGGTGACTAATAATCTGGCATCTTTCTTATTCTCACATTTGAACCGTAAAGTATGCATCTTGTATGATTTGCTTTACGGTGGTCGTGTTCTGTAACTGCGAAATCATGCTCATTATGGTACCCTGTGTTGCTTGATCCATTAGACTTGACGACAACATCTTACTTATCAGAAAAAAAAAACGACAACATCTTCTATAGAAAGCTCTGCATCTTGTAAAAAGGTTATGCAAGAAACTCAATTAGAACAATTATCTTTTCTACTATAAATTAATACTAATATTGTCACTTTTTTTTTTTTCTGAAGGGTGTTCATCACTCAGTTAGAATCTCTGATTACTCCCCGTGTATGTGGAGAAAATCGAGTTCAAGTAAATCCTCTGATCTCTACTTTGTTTTCTCCTTTGGATACATCCTTCTTTTCCCTTAGTTATATACACTGCATTATTTATTTATTGGACCCTTGCTGTGCGCCATGGAACATTCACTATTCCTTCTTATTAGTTTGTCGATATTGTCATTTTGTCCCAATTCAATGTGTTATTGAACTATGCTGCTGGATAACATTTAGGGAAGCATGTTTGAGGAATCATTGTCGTTGGAGAAGCTGTGAAAACTCAATCTCGGAGAAGATTGTTAGGTGTATTTGAATTTTCAGTTGTAATCCAATGACTTCTACCCGCGAGCTGTATTTCTTGCTGAATTAATTATCTATTCTTCGCAATAAATGTGAGACTCGTTTTAAAATTGAGCAAATGTCACATTAAGTCCTCAGTAAGAAGTGCAAAATCTGATCAGTTCTTTCACTAGAGAGCGGCATGCATCAGGTAACTAAATAATAATCCAGTATGCTCTTCCTCTTAATCTAAACCAAAAGAAGGGACTGTTCTTCCTCATGTTCCTGCCTACCTTCATTGTGTCCCCAACTTCCAGGCAGCCTCTAACACCACCAACCTGAGCTGGTGCCTACATAGCCTCCTTACAGCCACCTCTACCTCCCATTCAGCCCCACATATGTTGCCCACAACTGTTTTCTTCCTTATTCTTTCCTTAACGTCTATGACAGTCAGCTGCCCAACTTAACCATCTAAGAAAAGACAAATATATATTCCGTTTTTTGGTAGCACAATGTACATTTGCCCCATCAAAATTCTAGGAGGGCCTAATGTACACTTGCCCCATCAAAAGAAAGAAAAAAGGGGCAAGTGTACATTAGGCTATGCGCAACATACAAAGTAAAAGGATAAGCGTAAGGCCCTTCAGGAATTCCTTCCGGAGCATGTTGAATAATCTTTATGGATTTTGTCATTTCACCAATTTTGTTCTAAATAACGAGCGGGGAAATGAAAGTAAGAACCATGCACATGGATGAAAGAGCGCTCTTTGAGGGAAGAATGGAAGAAAGACTAGAGAAAGGCTAAGTGAAGTACTAAGGGGGACTTTTTTCTATTTTTCATAAGAAAGGAACTGATGTATACATAGGGAAGGCCGTGTGCAATGAACAATGTTTCATTTCTTGGTTTATGGATTGGATTCGGTCAGCCTCACGACATAATCAAAGTGAGGCTTTGGTTATATATATATATAGATTAAATCAATTAAAGCAAATGAAATCAGTAAAGCAAAATAAAGACCTGCACAGAGTAGAAAGATTAAAAGGCCGAGGGTACAGGGAAACCTTTGGACAATTCATTTCGAAAACCTAAAGGGCACAATTAGGATTTCTAACAAAAGGAGTGGTTCAATGAAGAATAGGTGTATGGACTATGGTGCTGCTTCTTGAAAGGCTACAGGGGAATGATGATGCTGATTTGCAGTTTTAGAGATGAGATGTGGTGAGTTTGGTTAATTGTTTATCATTTTGTTTTTCCTTTTTGCTTAGGTAGGTGTGTTTTAGGGGCTCGGTGGTAACTTTCGTTGATGTGTCTGTTTCCTATCTTCCTGGTTGGAAGGGATAAGGGGCACAACATGGGCAGGGAGGGGAAGGGGGGTGGAGAAGGAAGAAGACCATTAGTGCTGAAGATATGGCTGGGCAAGGTAGGATCAACAGAGTAGTATTCTTTTATATTAAATTATATGATAACTAAATATTTCATAAAAAACAGTGTTATATACAAATAATCAATAAGTTGGGGGATTAGGCTTTACAAAGGTAGTTCGTTTGGTGGCATAATGTGCACCTGGCCCCATCTTGTGGCAAAATTGCTAAGAAGAAACTCTAACATTTCAAGGACCTAACAAAGTAAAATGCGGTTCGAGGGCACTGATTAACTTCTTATAAAATGTTTCTAGGATTTAACACAAGTAAATTGCGGTTCGAGGATACAGTTTCACTTCTTTAATTAGTTCCAGGAAACCTCTGCTGCATTTTCAGAAATTTTTTAATCACAATGAGGCTTCTGGAGACTTGTCTGCATTGGAGTGTATCCTTCCAAAGGTAACAGAAGAGGACAATGAAATGCTAATAGCGATTCCCATGATAGAAGGGATTAAAGAAAATATTTTCTCTGTTGACCCCAGTAGTGCATCAGGACCAGATGGAATGAGTGCTTTATTTTATCATAATAGCTGGCCTATAATTTCTAAAGATATGCATGAAGCTGTTATGACTTTCTTTGAGGGTACCACAATGACCAAGTTTTTCTCCCATACCTGTCTAATTATGTTATCAAAAGTAAATTTCCCCCAACACTTATCAAAGCTAACACAAGTAAATTGCGGTTGGAAGGGATAAGGGGCACAACATGGGCAGGGAGGGGAAGGGGGTGGAGAAGGAAGAAGACCATTAGTGCTGAAGATATGGCTGGGCAAGGTAGGATCAACAGAGTAGTATTCTTTAATATTAAATTATATGATGACTAAATATTTCATCAAAAACAGTGTTATATACAAGTAATCAATAAGTTGGGGGATTAGGCTTTACAAAGGTAGTTCGTTTGGTGGCATGATGTGCACCTGGCCCCATCTTGTGGCCAAATTGCTAGGAAGAAACTCTTAACATTTCAAGGACCTAACAAAGTGAAATGCGGTTCGAGGGCAATGTTTAACTTCTTATAAAATGTTTCTACGATTTAACACAAGTAAATTGCGGTTCGAGGATACAGTTTCACTTCTTTAATTAGTTCCAGGAAACCTCTGCTGCTCTTTACTCTTTATACTTGAAAGTTTGCTGGTTTTGAGTGTGTAGGGAGAATAACGACAACATGAGATCCTGACTATTTCTTGTTTGCAACTTTATTTGGCAGAATTATTAGAGAGCTCCAAGTTGGAGATTTTAAATCTGTGATCTTTTTTATTCCTAGAGGATTGTGTCCTTAGTCAACTTGGAGACATAGTTTCTCATATGGTAACATTGACAAAGTAGGAACTTGACACATGCTGAGTGGAAGAAGAGCAGTTGGGGCGTGGGGAGGGCAGCAGTGGTGTTTATTCTATGGAAAATGGTCGTATGCTAAGTTTTGCAGAGAGGAGGAGAGCAGTTGGCTATAGGGAAGGGTAGTGGTTGTGTCTACTGTTGGTGGTATTGGTCACATGCACATAAGCTGTACTATCTAAAGAAGAGAAAAGAAGTTATGTATGCATATCTCCTCCATAATCTGGAAATCTCTTTAGGGAGAAAATAATGAAATTGAATTTCTTGTGAACCACCCATGATTACTCTTGCCAAATGTGACCCACCTTGTTAGCAGAAATAAATATAGTGCTGTCAAGTGACTAAACTGACTGGAGTACTTTAAAACTGGACATAATGATGGCTTGAAGTTTATTTATACCAATTTATTCTAGTGTTTTTTGTTTTCATTCTTTAATCGGCATAAACTCAATTTATTTAGGAGGGAGAATTAATTATTTCATTTTCTCTAGGAGGCTCAGAACCTGGGGGCATGCTTGCCCCCTCAACTCAGGGAAGTAGCCATGGATCTTAACAACAGACTGAACCAGCTCAATTCCAGGATCAATGGCGAAGGTCAATCAGGTGAGGCTGGGATGAAAGCCGAAATGACAGAACAAGATAAATTTTTTGCTACAGATATAGAGATGAAGGATATTGAGAAAGATACTCAGAATGTGGAAACTAGTGGCTCCGATTCCAGCTCCTCACGAAGTAGGCACCCAACAGATCAAGCTGGGAAAGTTGAGAAAATAAATTGCAATGGTCCTGGAGAGGGTCGAGAGGATGAAATGGTTGAAGCTTCACAGCATGAAGAGAAGCAACAAAGGAAACGGAAGCGAACTATAATGAACGAAAAACAAATATCACTTATGGAGAAGGCCCTTATGGACGAACCTGATATGCAACGAAATAAAGCGTCACTAGAATTTTGGGCTAAAGAATTAAGTGTTCACGTATGTTGCAAGCCTCACGTAGATTCTTTTTTCTGCTCTTTCAGTCAATTAATTATTTTCCTCCCTAACAAGTTCCTGCTTTGTTTCCAGGGTTCAGAAGTTACAAAGTCACAGCTCAAGAATTGGTAATGCTGATAACCCTTATGTTTTTTGTTAACACCTTTGAATAGTTTATCTTAAACTATTTCATTATCAGAATGGTGGGGGTCTAAATATGTTTGTCGTTCCCACTATTGAGGGCCAGCATCTATGACTACCCAAGTTACTGTTTCCCAGGGAACACATCCTATTACCTGTTCCAATGGCGTGCTGAGTCAACAAAAAGGTCTGAGGGTTTGATGTGTTGCTCCCACAGTTATCTGAGGGTCCAACAGAGTTCTACTGGTGTATCAAGATGCAACTTTGTTTTGCCTCATGTATTCCCTAGCTAATAAGTGTGCCATATATTGAGATAATGCACAAATAAGTCACTTATTCCTGAGAGAAAAGAAAAGAAAAGAAAAGAAAAGAAGACTTACAATTTACAAATAGGTCTCAATCTGATTTAATGAGTTATGTTTCTTGTCTTGTCCTCACGCTGGAGAATCATTTCTATTTTGAATACATACAGGCTAAATAATCGGAAAGCAAGGTTAGCTCGTGCTGCTAAGGATGGTCGTACGCTGGCTGAAGGGGATAATCTTGACAAACATGGTGGGTCCCTCGTACTACCTCCCTGTGACTCACCTGGCAGTCCTGTCGAGGATGTCGGTAACCTCTCTGCTGCTAGAGAAAATGTGCAGAGGGTAACTGGCCCGGCTCCGAGCAATTGTTTTACAGAAAACCCAGCCGCTGTATCTGTAGCTTCAACTGAAACGGCCAAGTGTATGGCAGGCCAGTACGTTGTGCTTGTAAATGACAAAGCAGAAGAGATAGGGAGAGGAAAGGTATGTCAAGTCAGTGGCAAGTGGTATCAAAGGGACCTGGAGGAGTTAGGGACCTGTGTTGTAGATATTATTGATCTCAAGGTCGACAGGTCTGCTAAGCTTCCTTACCCATCAGAACTAACTGGAACATCATTTGATCAGGCTGAAAGAAAATTTGGTTTCATGCGAGTCTTGTGGCAATCCAGCAAACTTTTTGTGCTGCCAGCTCGGTGAATCAAAAGCACCTCAGTTCCTGGTAAGAATTATTGGACTCGTGTTACCTCTTGAAACTTCTTGCTAAAACTTGTTTGATTATGTGTAGATTAAAGAAGCGACACCTATTACAATATTTGCACACTGGAGTTCATGTTCCAAGTACTTAAAAGCGAAAGCTGGAGCTAATATTTTTTGTTCCAGTTGTCTATATTATTACTTTAGCTGGTAATTCCCTAGCTGATTTGTTACAGATTTGATAATTCCCGCGGAATTTGAGGTCCACATGTTGGCGGCCTTATGAATCTTTCCCATGCCGTCACTGAGCAGGCCATTTGCATCTGGTGCTTGAACTGGGTGAAAGACGATACTATCCTCGTGGCTTGTTGTGGAACTATCTCGGGATAGTTCACATCCTACCGTCCATGGTGCTGGCCGTGATGATATTACTTCTGCAGAAAACATGCTCAGATTCCCAAAGACAAGTTGCTCCCTGTACGTTGTGGAGGATTAGGATTTACAAGATTACTGTTCTCATGCAACATTCTGTATAACATCCGAAAGTTTGAAAAATGGCAGTTAAGATGTCAAACAATTTCACCTTACAAAACATTGTTTATTTCTTTCTTTTCCTCTAGCTTATCAGGGTGCAATTTAATAGCTTGTCACAATTAGCTTCTGAGGTAGCTGTACCAAGTAATGCAACACACTTTAATATTCAGGCAGTTGGATACTTTTATTGATTGAAACCCAAATATTTCAACCTTAATAGGGTCTGCGACATGATCTGGTACACGTCAACGTAGATGATTTTTCCAACTTCAGCGAAATAATGTTTTACAGGGAAGCCACACTGATAATTAAGTTAAGAAAAAGAACATCCGTAGCTTCTTACATCACAACACCTAGCACTCTGCTAACAATACTCCCTTTTCTATAAATAACCCTGTTTAAACTTCATTAATACTAATCTATATCAATTTTTCACTCTTTTAACAGCTAAACCTCTACCTCTCCAGCTATGTTACATGTTGGATGCCTTCTCACTAGTATCTGTAGACTGTACGGAGATAGTTACATGGTCGATCTGTGCTGAATTTTCAAGCAATTTATGAACGCATCACAACGGAATTTGACTCCACAATAGAGCAAAATGAAATATCCAAAATAGACGACTGGGTATCAAATATAGGCAAGTGAGCTCCGGTCATGATCTGGTTGTGGACGACCCCTAGTAGGAGTAGGCGGTCTTTGAATGTTGAGTTCCTAATGACAAAGAACATCTATAAGTACACCTCAGTAGGAAACAAAATGTCTGCTCAAATAGGCAAAAAAATATGAAGTAATATTAGTACCTGCATCCAAGTGTCCTCCATTACTCGTTCTGGAGACGTTTCAGGGGATTGAAGAGGAGGAGGCAAAGGATGGATCAACTTTGGAACAATAACCAACCCTCTGCCTACTACTAGTATAGCACCAGCGTTGTTGGCGGTTCCTGAATGTACTTTCTTGGTTAGAATGCATATTGTAATACACGGGAAAGAAAAAACTCCAGTATTCAATGCATACCACAATAGTTGGTGGCAGAAAAAAGAGTGATCAGCTGCCCCTGGGCAAATCTTTCAAATCCATCCATAACACACTCATGTGCTCTTATAATCAGTTGTAGTTTGTTTTTCTTGCAGAAGTCAGTAACACGATCAGGCTGCAAAGTTGTGAAAGCCACAATTGTCGTAAGACCACATTGTAGTTTGTATAAGAAACTTGACATGAAAAATATAAGGTCCCATATGACAGTAGACATGTGCATCCTTCTGTTAATCCGTAATATGGTGGATCAAATCACGAATAATACATAAAAATTGAGTTTAAAAGAAAAAAGAAGAAATTTCAACGAAGACCATACATGATGAAAAACACAGAATAAGAAATTTAACACTTAAAATGATTTATCTATAGGCTGTCTGAAGCTTTTACTATCAACAATCTAGTTGAACTGGTAAGGGGATTTGCAGCGTACCCTATATTTGTGCCACCTGTACCTTAGTTTTAAAAGTTAATGATTTGGTAGTCAGCTGACAAAAATCCCTAATAATATAAGAATTACACCCCTGACAAATCGCGTGATCTGCAACTTCATTCGTGAAAAAAGATCTGCTCCTCTTCTCTCAGCAGCTTTACCAAAAAACCATAAACTTGTCCAGATTATCTTTAGAATCACACTTGCACGAAGTTGTTTCACCTTGAAGCTAAAACTTCATGCTAATGTAGCATGAAGTTGTTTCATGTTGAAGCTAGAATGAAGCTAAAACTTCATGCTAATGCATGCTGAAGTTATCCTGCAGTCTACAGTTTCGTCATGAGTTTATCCGAAACTTCAGTTTAAACATGCTGAAATTATTTAGCTCATTTGCGAAACTTCAAAATAAACATGCTTAAGCTTTTTAATTCGTTTGCTAAAACTTCAGACCAAACATGCTTAAATTTTTTTCTTGCAGTATGTAATTTTCTAATGAGTTTTTGCTAATGTATACTGAAGTTATTTAGTTCATTTGCTAAAACTTCAGACTAAACATGGTGAAGTTATTTAGTTCATTTGTTAAAACTTCAGACTAGACATGCTTAAGTTATTTAGTTCATTTGCTAAAACTTCAGACTAAACATGCTTAAGTCTATGTTGCGCGGACTCTTCAAAATGTAGCCGCACCCGTGTCAGATCCTTCAAAAATACACTGCTTTTGGTGGATCCGCTTCCGAGCAACAAGGGCTTAAGTTTTTTAGTTCATTTGCTAAAACTTCAGACTAAACATGCTTAAGTTTTTGTCTTGCAGTATGTAATTTTCTAATGAGTTTTTTCTAATGCATGCTGAAGTTATTTAGTTCATTTGCTAGAACTTCATACCAAAACATGCTGAAATTTTGCCTAGCAATCTACAGTTTTGTCAATATTCCTGAAGAGCAAAATCATCTTTTTAAAACGCTTTTAACAAAAAAAAGGGTACGGATACAAACGGAAAAACAAAACGGGTATAAGTTAAAAGGGGGCGACCAAATAGGGCGCCCCGTGCAATTTTTACAACTGGTAAACTCAATTAAAAAAAGCGTGACATACCCCAAATGTTACAAGACCAGGCCCTCTGGCATTAGGTCTTAATCCTTCTACACTGTCATTTTCTGTGGGATCAGACCTGCAAATAAAATCAATGACAAAAATCTTTCCCTGAATGCTTGCCAGACGGTATTGAAAAAGAAACATACCATAGCAAATCCATTAAGACTATCGAACCAGCATCCATTGTTATAGGCCTCTCTATCTTTTCTATCTGCTCAACTGAATTAATTGATCTCCCTATGCCACCATGCATGCAGATGATTTTCTTTTCGATGAGGGCAGCCAATGGAAGATAGTTAAAAAGCTGATTGAAACGCGTCCATGCCCAGATCCCATCACTCTCTCCCTACATGGATGTCTTACATCAGAATACCCCAATACATTTTAAGGATATATATTCGACATTCTAACTTACCATTCTCTCGATGCATTCAATACGGAAGCCAAAAAGTGCATTTATATCAGCAGCTTCATGATTCCCCCTAATCAAATGTACATTCTCCGGATATTCAATCTGAAATTTAGAACAAGTGAACGATTTTGTTAAATAAAGGGATGTCAATACATGACAGGCAAAGTACCAAGTTAGACAAGTCAAGGATTACCTTCAGAGCTAGGAGTAAAGTGATTGTCTCCAAGCTGTGCTGTCCTCGATCAACGTAATCACCCAGAAACAAATAGTCAATGTAACTGAAATCACGCAAAGCAGTGTGTCATCAGACACTAGAGAAGTCGATAACGGGAGATTGAGTACAATAGTAAATATTTCATTAATTGTTAAAAAGCTTCAAAACTGTTTCACATTTTCTTTGATTGTTACAAAGTGATAACAACTTTCGAGCCTCAGAAAGACAAACATCAAACTTCTTAGTTTATAGACGATGAAATTATAGCAAAAATAATCTTGCAAATAATGGCGGGCCTTAGGAATCAAGACATTGATCTTTCAGGCACAAGAAATAGTATTTAATACGATAATTAACTGTCTGCGGCATATTGGTCAGCAAAATGTAAATATCTAGACACTGGATTTTCTACTTAGTGACAGGGATAAAGAACTTGCAACATCGACCTGGGGATTCTCTTTTTTTTTGTGTGTGGTAAGAATCCAGAGATTCGTCGTTTTCAGCTATGAAACTCCGGGGGATAATGGGACCCACCCCTCTAACCACCTCTTAAATACCAGACTTGGTTCATCAGCCAGGATTCGAACTTCTGATGTGTGCCTACAACACATCCCCTGTTGTTCTACCTATGTTGAACCAAAGTTGAGGGCTGGAGATTATGGATTATTAGCAATTTAGTTTGGCCAAACCAACAATAGTGGTAAAACTATATCAAAAGTACAATATTCCAGACTGCCAACTAATAATTCCTTTAACAGGCTACCTAAGGCCAAAGAACGAACACTTGTCCGGATACTTAAGTAGTAAAAAAGCATTAGGAAGCTGTGCACCCATGAACTTATGAGCAGGTTTAGAGTCAAATAGGAGCTATTCCACAGAATCTAACAAACACTTTAAGCTAAGGAGGAGTTATCCCAATTATTTAAGCTATCATATGCTAGGCAAACTAATCTTTCTTTGGCAGGGGTAGCTGTCATCTATAAGTTTGTCGCTGACTGCTGGTGCTAGGAGACATTCTTTACACCCTGATCATGGAAGATTTTATTCCCTAAGTTATTTTACTACAACTACTACTTCTGTATATGGCTGATTATCTGCAGAAGGATTTTGATAAGGATGATTAAACTTTCCTGGACAAATTAAATTTCATCAACTTATCTCAAATTTAACATAATTACTTCCTTTACTCATCTTTGTTCAGAGTTAAGATAATTAGATTTGGGAAGCATGCTAGAAACTGAAACGCAAGCTTATGTTGAAATTGTTCAGAGCAGTCAAGCTACTACAAATGAAAAACCTAATGGTCAAGCTTCGACCAGACTTACGTAATATCTCCAGCAGTTGAAGGAAATCCATATTCATCAAATAGCCGCATCAGATCACCAAACTGTCCATGAAGATCACCAAAGACTTTGACAGGAGCTTTCAATTGAAGAACTGTAGGCTCATGCATGAAGATCTGCTCAGCTGCATAACAAAGCTCACCCACTTCATATGAATCGAGAAAGAACTTTCTATTAACAGGTGCTTTCCAATTTCGCGGCCTAAGCAAAGTGGATATGATCTGCAATACAGCAACAGAAGATTACATATCCCGACAAGTAAAGATCAGCAAAAGGAATATAACAAATAGAGATTACTGTTGTTAAATCATTAAGGATTGAGAAATAAAAATTGCAGCTTGCTGGGGCTTACCTTCTTATGCAATCCTTGAGGTGATTTCTGCCGCGTGAATTTTTTTGTTGGATTTGAAATATCATTATATGAGGGAAGCATTCGTCTGCTCTCATTTTCAAATTGATCCAATGACAATTGCCTCACCATTCCCCCCAGGTTTCCGACAGTTTCTTTTGCAACTACAACCTGCAGTATAGAAAAGTGATTTCGCCGCCTGCCAAAATAAACTAACAAAAGACGAAAGAGCAGAGTACATACAGCTCTAGTATGGAGGCGGACAGCTGACTCACTGTCGCTACCCTCAGAACCGGTGTCTGGAACTTGAGAGCTCTCATCTGAGACGGATGTTTCTTCAGGAGTGGCAGATGCAGCCTGCGCTAATTGCCAGACAGCATTAGCAGCCTCAGCTTCAGCAGCAAAATCTTTGGTCAATTTTTCCATAGAATCTTTATCCATGCTGTTAAAATGCAACGCTTCAAATAATGAGGATGAGCTGAATGAAAAATGATATCAAGAACTAGAGATAACATCGAAATATTACCTCAACCCACCAGATGGGTGGATCTCTGGTTTTCCATCTGGAGTTAATAGATTTGAGTTGTTTGACATTGGAGAGCCAATGGTTGGGGCTCTCTCAGATGTTAAGACTGGGGAATTGATGTCAGAATGTAATGGAGAATTTTCTGCAATCAGACATTCATCCAAAAGCGTATCTGCAGCAAAAGTATCTGATTTAAGAACACGGCGAAACCAATTGATCCAGTGAGTATCTTGATAAGCATGTGACCGACAAAAGCATAGACCACCCTTACTATGATGTTCTTTTGGTTCCATATGAAGGTTCTTTCCACAATAACATTCATTGCAAAACTAAAATGAGATGGAGGGGTACTTGTTTGATGTAGGAATATTGGTTTTTCTTTTGCAAAACTAATATTCCTACAACAAACAAGTACTCCTCCATCTCATTTTATGTGACATAGTAAGTATGGGGCACGGAGTGTTACAACGAAAGTCAGCACTAACAACAGAAGAAAATATGAAAGTAGTAGCTGATAAGTTAGTGTAACAGTGAAGACATTTGACCACTGGTTAAAGCTGAAATGTATCTGTGAATTTTAATCTTTGTAATTATTGTAAATTCACCTTAAATATTTTCGAACGTCCTAAAATCGAAGTGTCATACAAATTGGGACAAAAAGAGTACAAAATGCTACTTCTACCAACATAATCCGTGCACGTGACTTGCTAAATTCATCTCTTAGGTACGACATCAATCTGCTCTCACTCTTACAAAAATATTATGAATTTAAAACCAAAGATCTCATTAGCTAGCTTATTATTACTTCAGAAAGGACCTACGACCTTAAATTTAGCTAAGCTTTCCCAAGTCATTGTTAATCGTTCTCTTCAATAATTATCTAATGCTGGACTAATGATTGTACATTCCGTCTAAAATTTGATTTCTCATGGGTACGTAAAAAAGAAGAAGAAAAAAGTCATTGTATCACATCTGTTGCTGAAAGTGAATAAACTCTGAGCATTTGACAATCCTTTTGCAGATGGAGTGCTAACAAGAGATTTTTGCTTAATCACACAGACCTTTATAGAAACCCTAACCTTCTCATAGCTTAACTCATGTAAATACATTTATCACTAGATAGAGCATTCTGCAAGATAAGTGTACAGAGATTAACCAGTTGAAGCTTTTTTACTAGTTGGGAGTGTGATTCTTAAAAGGAAAAGGATATGCATCATTCGAACAGTCTAAAATCTGCATCTGCCTGCGGCATTCATTACCTCCTCTAAGACCACCATAGATATATATCCGAACACCAACAGATGCAGCTGCATGCCGACAGCGACGCATAAGCTCCAAAGAAGGATCTTGTTCAGCGTGGGCCTTGCTACCACGTGAAGCAGTTACCAGGCCATTTCTATCTAGCCAAACTCCAGCTGCTGTGTCCAACACTTTTTAAAAGCAATAAAATTGAAAAGATTTAATGACATCCCATTGACAATATATACGCAATCAAATTATGCACAAAAGGATAAATCCCACATTTACCTGCAACAGCTGCTTCACCTTCTACTGCACGTCCACCTCTAAGAACACCTCCTGTAACATGCAATCTTGCACCAACAAATACCTGATCACCGGTAAAATTGATATTCAAAAATTTTCAGAAAAAGTGTGGACCGTTGGAGGCAAACAGGATAGACATGACCCGACCTGCAGAAATATTACACCCTGACACTCATTCCTCTTAGTTTGTCCCAAAAAGGATAACACCTTTCTCTTTTTGGAAGTTTTTAATCTTAGCGTCCCCATTTTACTCTTAACGATATGACTTGTTTGGACCCACTTGATATAGAAGTTCATTCTTTTGTAAGGATAGAAAAGATGAAAAAACATGTAGAAAGATAATTTTGGTAGTTTGCGTATATTTAGCTTACATGTCAAAAACCTTCTTTAGTTTCTGAAGTCAAACACTTGCACAGAAAATAGAACAGAGGGAGTAGTACTCACCGCAGCATGTTGATACCTCGGTGATGGTGCCACTCCTGGTGCAAGAGTCCACTCCCACTGACCATTCCTATGCATAAGCAGGCCATAAGCATCTGTTAAGGGCTGCACATGGAAGCACATCCAGGAATCAGCAACCACATCATCTAAAGGCTACATATCAAAAGCATTATCCAGGTCGTAACCAACAGTATCAGAGGCCATCCTCATTTAGGACTATTAGTTGCTTCAACAGCTGCTGAAAGAAACGATTACATATCCAAGAAGATTGAGATTACAAACACCTAAACCAGCTACTTTAGTTTTCCTTTGTGTGAGAATCAACGGAAGAAAAATCTATTATTAACAATGATATAATGAGCCATATATATAAACATATTTTACTCCTACTACATATGGGACTAGGACATATTCTACTCCTACTACATATGGGACTAGAACATATTCTACTCCTATTACAAATGGGACTAGGATTATTTACACATAACTATCTAACACTCCCCCTCAAGCCGAGCTTGTTACATATGTAATTAATATGAGGACCAGTGAAGGACTTGGTGAACATATCTGCAAGTTGATCATTCGACATACAAGGCCACTAGACTCCCCCGAGCAACAATTCCCCACTCCTTTAGCTAACTAAAACTTTTCTGGGAATCACACTGTTCACGCCCGAAAAAATAAAAGTTGTCAGAATTTGATGTAATTTTTATGGGTAGGCTCAGAATCAGTGGACGAGTAAGTTGTCCTAAAGAAGTTTTGTCAAAAATTGGATGGAATGGCTCACACGCGCTGGAAAAGTTATTGTAGCTCGTCGGAACCCTAGTTCTGGTGGCGCGTGGAGGCACGTGAGGGACTTTCTACCGGAGCCATTGATTGGGGTTTTGTCTCCTGACTTTTCGGAACAAGATGGTAGTGCTGGTTTTTCCACAACACTTACCGATGAGGAGATAACGCAAATAGCTCATCTTTGTCTCCTGACTTTTCGGAACAAGCGGAAAGACGCACGGTGACTACTTTTTTTTTCCAGCTGGAATTTCTGGGGTTTGGTTCACAAGGGTTTTGGATCTGATGGTGGTACTGGTATGTGCACAGTACCACTGTGGCAGTGATAACCCTGGACAAGACGAAGTTGCCGGCGATGAGATCTTTCTTCCCGGATGTCGCTGGAATGACGCATAACGATAATTTTCTCACTAAAGCTCGGATACCATGTGAGAATGCACGGAAGAAAATCTATTATTAACAATGATACAATGAGCCATATATATAATACATATTTTACTACTATATATGGGACTAGGACATATTCTACTCCTACTACATATGGGACTAGGATATATTCTACTCCTATTACACATGGGACTAGGAATATTTACATATAACTATCTAACAATTTGTATGCCAAAACATAACACAATTTGAATGCCATTTTAAAAATACTATATCAAAATAATGTTAAAAATCTAACAACTATGTGCATCAGCTAAAAAGAACTCGCTATTTTGAAGCAGGAAACAAGCCAGTGGAAGAGTTTATCAGTCTTAATATTGATGACTATATAAAAAACTTACTTACCGTGCCTGAAGCATCTCTCCCACCACAAAGCAAAAACATGCCATCGGTCCGAGCACTAGCTGTTGCATACCTAAGAGAACATAAATTTTCAGTACCATTATGAGTAAGAAAACCACACCATGAATGCGTATGTACGCTACCAAGAACAAATAATAAGTACAAAGAACAAGAGAGAGTGAGAGAAAGAGCACGCGAGAGAGAGAAGCAACCGTAGATTGAAAAGGCAAAATAAAAGAAGTCTACTGTGGTAAGATTGAAGGAGAGAATTATGTTGGAAGCAGAATCTTGGTGGAGGTATCAAGTCAAGAACATTTTCTGATCAACTACTTCAGAGAGGTATGACAAAGAGTAAATAATAACTGCGAGATAGCAGCACCAGACAGTTTTCAATGGACAATTTCGAGGACAGAAACACATTTTCATAGCATATAGGGAAGAGATATTCATACCATAAGTTGTGAAGTAGCATTTTATGCCCAACGACGGTGACGAGGTATGAATAGAAGACACATGGGTGATCTGAACAGAGAGATTAAAGAGGAGAAAGTCCTAAATGGGTCAAGCAACTCAAGCCCTTGCTCAGAATTAAAGGATCCTCACATAAGCTCATAGATGAATAAGTATGCCAATACCTCAAGAGTAAATATTTTTGTTACTCCCGTCTATCATTTGTCACCTAGTATCTGAGAAATGCTTTTATAGTCAGCCCAGAACAGCTTTTTAGCATGAACATAGGATAGTATTCAATGGATATAGAAGATCTATTTGTCTGAAATTCATGAATTGGACTATCTAATGATAGTACATTAACAACAACAATAACATCAAGAAAAACCAACCAGGAAGACCCTCGAAGTTACCTAGAATACTTGGAACTGAGATTAAACAATGGAGACTCACATTCTAGCTGACGGTTTATCGCCTTCTGGATTGAGCCTCTGCCACACATAAGGTTTCTGAGCAGTATCCAACGCCCAAGCATCAGACAGAACTCTTTTCCCTGGAAATCAGTGAAAATTAAACATACAGAATACATACGAGGGCTAAGTAACAGAGAATTATAAACTACATGCAGCATATATGTTTTTTGAGAAGGAGATTTCATGCAGCATATATATATGTTCAGCATAGAACTCTCTATCCATCTGAAACGCAAGCTGCAGCATGAGCTATGACGTGCATTATTCAACCAAGTCAACTTGATCCAAAACAATGGATGTTTGTCTAGGACAGCTAAGGAAAAGAGGTCTTCCAATCATCTTTTATCAGTCATGTTACAGGGTTTTATAAAGGTAAGATTTTTAACAGTTTATCCTTTGACTCTGAGATGATAAAGTAATGCTACCACTGTATATTTCTTTTTGCTGTCTCTTTTCTGCTCCTAAGGTATGCCTAAAACTGTGATAAACCATCCGCTTTTAATCTTCAAAATTACATTGTTATGGATACATCGCACTGTTACTGAGATTTTAGGAAAAATAAATGTGGCCAGATCATGCTATGACACCATTGAAGTAAAGTCGTGGAAAACTAAGCTAGATCAAGACATAACTGTCCATAATGTTATTCCAAATATGATAATTCTATTTATGACTACATAGTCAGTCAGTAAACTATCTATCAATGAACTACGCCTCAATCCCAAATCAATTAAGGTCAACTATATGAATTGTCTATACTAATTCTGCTCTATTTAGGTACATTTCATTCGAATAAAAAAATAGTTTGCTTAAGGCAATGAGATGTTCTCTAAATCTCACAATTATCTCCACATGGACGATTAGTCTAATCCCAACTAGTTCGTATCACCTATACAAATCTTTTATTTGCATCATGCTCCTACTTTGTTTCCATTGTGTTCTGATCTTTGCTAAATATGCATTGGTTCCTAGAGATTTTAAGTCTTTTGAGACAACTCTCCTTCAAGTGATTTTACTCATACCTCCTCTCCTTATTAATACCTTTTAAACTAACATTTCATACGTACTGGAGCATATGGAGGTCTATGTAAGTCATGGCTAAACTACCCAATGCAGTCTTCTCCACAAACCTAGTTAGGTTAAGAAAACAGATCTTGGGTCTAAGCTAACCCCAAAAACCTAGTTATTGCTCCATAAAAAAGCTAGCTAATGAGGCAAGCCCAAAATCATATGAGGAGACGACAATCCATACCCTCAACCAGTGTAGGATTCTAACACCCCCCCCTCCCTCTAAAATTAGACATTTGGAGCAAGGACAACATAACATAGGACCCCAACATTTCGATAAACCAAGAATAGGGATGGATCATACCCTTCATACCATGTTAAGAAAATGAACCTTGAGCCTAACTCAATCCTAAAAGTAGCTCATGAGGTGAGAATTACCCAACACTAAATACAACAGTTCATGCCCTCAACCAATGTAGGACTCCAACATCTTCATGGTTGCCACCTGTACCATCTGTTAGACTTTATTAGTTCTAATCTTGCCCACTCTTGTATTACTTCTCATTAATTTTAACATTTGCATTTCTAGGACATTCATCTTATGACTACGTTTTGGGCCTAAGAGGCCAATGTTCACTCTCTCATAACATTGTTGGTCTGATAAATGTACTATAAAATCAGCATTTTACTTTAGTGGCTATCTTTCGCTCTTACATCTTCATTCCTCTTCTATGAAGGGGAGAGCGGCAAAACTAGCCAGTGCATATATGTTTTTTCTTACTTTGACTTGTCCTAAAACCCAATTCTCTAGAGTGCTTCTCTCTGATTCCAACTTTTGGTTGGCCAAACTTTTTTTTTTTTGTGTGTGTGTGTGGGGGGG
>ML438604.1:2518-61633 GCA_005239525.1 Nicotiana knightiana | reverse complement strand
CGAAGATATGTAGCATATCTCATCTGCTCATAGTCATAATGAATACAGCCTGCAGTGAATTATGTTGAGAGTTGAAAGAACGCAAACTCTATCTTCTGATAAGGTAATCAGAAAAAGAACCTGCTCAATCAGTAATTCATAGAAATATTTGCTCACCATCATTGCCACTGACAGTTACCAGATATCTTTGTGCAACCAAGTCCATTACGTGGCCATACCGCGGTCCAGGACCCTGACCTTGAACAACAACTCTAGAAACAAACGAGGTAATTAGTCATGGACCGAAAGCTGTACAATAATTAAAAAAAGGAGATGAAATTCAACTGCATATCCAGAAGCTAACCTATGCCACTTGAATTTGTCATTAGTCAAGTCAAGCACATAAAGATCATCTGTTGAATGCCCTGCAGGTCCTATCCCACCCTAGTAACAAAAAAGCAAGAGATATGGAGTAGTAGTTATTGTTTCTAATGATCATTTTAGTAATAAAAATAAAAACGATAATACTTTAATTTAGCATTCTGACCACCTGAAATACAACCATCGTTCCAACAGCCGCAGCCGCATGTGCAGCCCTTGGTGAGGGTGGATCACCAGCAGGTCTAACTCTGGTTAATTCGAAGAGCATGAAATCAGTATCACCACCATTAAGAAACTATCATCATTTAGACTCCAAACTTCCCTTAAACCCCACCACAGACAAAGAGTGACGTTGTAGCGGAGCCAGAAATTTTAACAAGGGGATTAAAAAAAAAATACAAACTTGCATAGAGAGCGAATACACTTAACTATCAAGGGGATTCAACAATTCACATATATACAATAAAAGAGTGTGTTTTTACCATATTTTTTCAGTGTAATATTTTAACAAATGGGATTCAATTGAACCCCCTTCAACACACTTAGCTCTGCAGATCCTAGAAGAATTAGAGAAGTAGAGAAAACACACCTGGTCCATTTTCTGGTAAGAACATCATATGAATGAACACAATTGGTTACACCAGCCAGCCCTAAAAATCAAGATTAACACCCAATTAAGCAATGTATCAGTCCAAGAAACAGCAAAGTTTCAATCTTTACACAAAAAGGGAAAACATCATATGGAATGAACACAATTGGTTACACCACCCAGCCCTAAAATCAGGATTAACACCCAATTAAGAAAAGTATCAGTCCAAGAAACAGTAAAGTTTCAATCTTTAGACAAAAGGGTCACAAAGCAAATAGGGTAAAAGAGAAGAATTTTACGTATGCCAGGGGCAGCACCACTGCCACCCTCAATAGCAGTGGCGCCACCAAAGAGGATGAGTCTTGGACCATGAGTTTTGGTAGCGGCTACAGCAGTAAGAGTATGACCACAACGTGGACCTGGAGCATCATCATCTGTGTCCCAAAACGTCTCCAAAATACGATAGGTTGGAGCCGGATGCAGCCACGGCTTCGAACCCATCACCAAAAAGTTACAAACTTTCTACTGTACACAAGTACAACAAACAAACTTCTTATTTGCAGAGCAAAAAGACTGAGAATTACAGAACATAAAAGTGGATGTTTTTTGGATCTTGAGAGAGAACAAAAAAAGGAAATGACTTAAAAAGTGGTAATACAGATAGTACCGTAGTAGCAGGAGTAGCTGGCTAACTCACTTTTCAAAGTTGCGCATGGGAATAATGTTTAATATTTTTGAAATTATTTTTCTTTTTTGGTTGAGAGAAGTGCAAAAAATGGTGATGAAGATGATGTTGAATCATAAAGTTTTTACCTTATGTTTGTTTGATTTGGGAAAAAATGAATGTGGGGAGGAAGAAAGATTAGTCAACCAGATATCTTATTGCTAACTTATTTCCAAAGGAAAACGCTGCCTGCTTGGTCAAATTTTAGACTTGGAAGTCTACAATTTTGAAGCATTGAAATCAACTTAAATCATATTTCCTTCTAGACTCAAAGCTAAAATAAAATTAAAGAAACCCTGGAAAGATCTACACAACTATGTACATGCTTAAATCATGTTTACTTAGTATGGCTAAGTGGAGTAATTAATTGAGTTTAAAAAATTAATTAACCATTATTAAGTGATAAACTTTCGTATTCTTTTGTTGTGGGAAAGTATAATGGAAAAGGAACTTCTCCCTACACTTAATATAAATGTCTAAATATCAATTGACTTCATAAATTAAAATTAAATAAATAATGTATTTATTTTCGTACTTTCCTTTAGAAACGTGTACCTATGTCGATATTTCATATCAAAAGGAAATGGTAACACATTTTGAAATAAATTTGTTAACATATTATGATAATCAGATTAAACTTTTTCCTCTGGACCATTTACCCGATAATTGTCCACAAGAGTTGGAATGTTTAGTGCATCTTGATAATTTGTCCACCTCTTCTCTTATCTCGGTTGGACCAACTAATTTGATTTTCTACGTTTGTTTCTTACCCTGTTAACACTTGTGCATTCCTTCTCATCAGATCCCAAGTCTTTTGTTTCCCAAGACCTCCTTAAAGAAGTCATCAACAAATAAATACTGTACAATTCAGTTATTATGAATCCTTTTACATTTGTCTTTTCACCTATAACCCTTGAGAAGTCATTGGAGCAAATAAACATATTCTTGTTGCAAAAAGAAGTAACATCCGGCAACGCGACTACTTAACAGCGTTGGTTGCCGACTTCCCGTGTTGAATTCTACAATAAGAAACAATTAATACAAATAGGAAAAGAAACAATCAATACTCCCAGATTCATATTTTTTTTCTTTTCTAGATAGATACAAAGCACCAATCGACAGCCCAAATTCTTGGTTGTTTTCGCATGTGATTGTCATTTTCACACATTTGATAGATCTCCATCAGCTAATGATGAAGTCCAAATGTTCTAGCTAGACAAGGGCTCTTCAGAGCAAGGACATTGCGGTGATTATGGACCTATAGAGCAATACTTTTCAAGGACAAGGGCTTGGAAATCTCGCGTGGACCTTGTTAATCTCAGTAATTATCTCAGGACTGAGGTTGACCTTGCACGCATCAAGAACCTCTTCGAGCTGCCAAACTTTTGTGGCTCCAAAGACAACACTAGCCACGAGAGGGTGTCTCATAACAAAGGCTGGCCAAATAATTCAAAATCAAACGTAATATATTTTTTGGTGACTAAAGGACAAGTCTTAAATCTGAAATTTAACTCAACAGCAGAAGCAAGAATGTTACCGATACACATGCATAATAATGCCAATTTAGCCTATTAAGAAATATCCATAAAGGCTAATCTGTGATTAGCACATGAAAGAAACTGGAATAGGGAATTCGGGGGAAGATTGGTCATACCAATTGCAAGAGAAACTGGATGGATACCATATCTGTCTGCAATCTCTAGGTATGACTGCAAAATGAGTAAAATTCATCACAAAGGTAACATTCAATTGGTATGTCACATAAAACTAAAATACTTTAGTGAAGACAATCGCAAACTATAGGAACCACATAAGAGGACATGTTTTACCGTCTAAAAGACATAAGGAATTCAACTACATAGTGAAACTATATCAGAACCATGAGAAAATTTGTTTATTGCAGAAGACCATCCTCCTTTTTTGAAGAAAAAAAATTGCAAGAAGTTTGGGTTCTACTGTCAAGCAGAAAATGAACAAACAGATATTAGATCTCACTCTCTCTCACAAACACACACACATTAAGTGTTGCATCATTTTTGTACAGAAACAGTGGTCTTTCTCTGCCTAATGTCGTGGGGCTTTTTCATAACAGTGGTGTACGGACTTGCTTTCCCGCACCTCGACTAATTCCATAGGTACTGGGTAACTCTATCACCAAGGCTCGGTCACATAGAAAGAGATCACCTAGTATTTTTGCCTCTGCTGGAATTTGAACCTGAGACCTCATGGTTCTCAACCAACTTCATTGATCACTAGACCACACCTTTGGGCGACAAAAGTTGTGTATTTACAGACCAGTATATATTTGGGTTTTGCAAAATGATACGATAACTTTAGAAAGAAGAATTCCCTTACTTTGGCAGCATATAAAGCATTAGATTTTGACAGGTTGTATCTGGACTCCCCTTCCTTATACCTCCCTATCAGAGGTTTGGGATTAGTATAGTGAGAAAATCTACAGGCATTAGTTAAATATTCAAATGGAACTGGCAATTGATCTGACCTTTAAACAGATTTAAACGAGCATCAGATGGACCTCCATCTTTGGCAAAGTACTTTCCAGAAAGTATGCCCATGGCCAGAGGGCTGTATGCCAACAAGCTTATCCTAGAGACATTCAGCAATAGGTAAGCAAAGAGGTTAACAACAGTCAATTCCGCAAATATTTCAACTTAATAGATGAACCTAGTCTTTGTCAGTAAGTTCACAACAAAAAATTTTCCATTAAGTTGACAATAGGCAGGTTGTTATTGCAGAAAGCAGCCAGACTGAAGAAAGATTCTATCAGCTATATCCTTTTTGTCATTCCCTAGAAGATCCATAGGTTCAAATCCTAAAGAGCAATGGTCGTTTTCTTCTTAAATTAATTCTCAGAAAATGATACATGAAACTCTTGATTCTCAGAAAATGATACATGAAAATCTCTTCTATAAATATGCTAAGATCAAACAATGATGAAAAGTAGCAAACGATATCATTGTCAAACTGGCCACAAAGATAACTGGAACAAGTCAAGTTAGCTCCAGGGACAGTAATCATGTCGTACAATTTAATGATGCCTTTGCAGGAAAGACAACTAGACACAATGATGTACCAGTGTCACTAACAAAAATGAGATAACAGGATATAAAATAGAAAGGTTTTAGTGTAGCCGTGAAGGATGTTAAACAGTGCTAATATGATTGCAGCTTAAATTGTAATATAGGAGTTACTAGATGATCCCTGAACAGTCCGAAAGTTAAAAAAAAAGATTGTTGGAATCAATTGATAAACAATGTGCTTTTCTGACACATGCCTTTTAGTTTCCTGATCTTGTCAGAAAATTTAAGATCAATATCCCCTTATTAGAGTCATCCATGTTCTGCAAACAATATTCTAGAAGGTTCCCAATGCACCCTCGCTCTTCATCATGTATCCTACATGCAATAAGAGTGCATAGAAGCCTTTGAAGATCTGACTAGTAGTTGATTTTTATTGATAAGGTAAATTTCATTGATGTTTGGGGAAAGAAACCCGATAAGCAAGCAGTATACCATAGGTTGAGAACCTACACAGAAATATGGTTCTCTATAAAAAGTCACTCAATCATCATTACAATCAGAGATATCGTGGGTGCACCAAAAACTAATCAAGAACAAAAGAGATGTCCTAATCTGTACAAAATCATATTATACCCTTCGGATACCCTTATCTTCCTTTCCCTCCAAAGAACCCACATAAGTTCTAGTGAGGCTACATCGATGCTCTATATCATCTTTCCCTTCTCCTACATGCCCAGCTATGCATCATCCCCTCCATTGTCTCAGGTATTTCCCATTGTACATCCATAATATCTATCTCACCCTCATTATTAGTATAATGTGTGCTTCTAGGACAACAAATCAAGACTGCACTTATTCCCATTCTTAGATGCATCACTTGCACAAGTGGATGTTCTAGTACATAAAGCAACACCACGTACTCATATAGAATGCCTAACCCAAATTTGTCCATACAATACAGGGATTACCTCTCGTTGTGACAGCATTCAGCCATAGATAAATCGAAATTTCGACATAGCAAGTTATATGCATTCTGGAAAGAAAGAAGCCGAATCAAGCGTTATCTTATATTAGTGATGAACGAATATTTGAAGGAGGCAAAGACAAAGAAGTGCCGACATTAAACAGGATTGAGCAATACAACACCTGAACAGACACTATTTGAAGATTCCCCGCTCTACTTTTGGCAACTTGTTGGAACCTCATAATACCAAACGGTGTTTCATTGCTAAGGCCAATGTATCTGATCTAAGGAGAATATATTCAACACCCAATAGAAAATAGTGACCAAATTTATGAAGTTAACATCTCGGCCTTCATGAGGAAAAGTAGTTTGTGAAGTTAGAATCTTCGCCATCATGACTGACCTTACCAGCATCAACAGCTCTTTCTAAAGCATAAAGTTGTTCCTCAAAACTGATTGACGTATAATTTCGAAGTGGGTCATAGTCAGTTTCTCCAAACATAGGAACATAGCTGCCAGAAAGTTTAAAATGGTGAACATTAAATGGGATGTTGACAGGTGAAGAAGCAAATGTCTTAAAATATCTGTTTAAACTTTGAATTTTTTTTTATATTTATTTTGAGCATTTACATATGTGAGAAAACAAGCAAGAAAATGTACTGTAGGATTTATCTACAAACCGGTCAGGCCAGTGAACTTGATACAAGTCAATGTAGTCAGTCTTTACACGTAACAGGCTGCATCAATTCAATAAGGTACCGCATCAGAAGCAGCACAAAAATATAAATCATAGCAGATAGAGGTCATCTCCAGAAGCAAGCTTAATTGTTAAAAATCATCTGATATTCTGATGCAGTCGAAAGCTGCATGGACAATGTAATGGTAACAAAACAACAACCAAGGATTTACTCAACCTATTATCAATAGCCTCAGTTATGTTCTGAGCGTCCAAGCTTTCTGGTCCATTTCGGATCCAAGACATCTGTCCAGATGGTCCACTGACCTGTACCAATATAGTTGTGCAAAAATATCAAAATGCTAGTGCAGTTGCAATAAGATCCCCAAACAAAGAAAAGGAAAAATACCACTAACCGCATGTTAGAAACAAACAAAGTACTTTCGTTGTTAAGAAATTAAAGACGAAAAAAGAGATACTTTCACAGATAACAACAAATTTTCCTCCTTATTACGCTGGAACAAGCATGGATGTGTCTCATAATAAAATTGTTTTCTAATGGCAACAAAGCATTCAATCCTGCCTCATGGAAAGCTAGGCATAGGAAAGAGTTACTAATTGCTTGCATAATCAACTCTTTTGTCACATTTAAGTACCATAAAGACCAGACATATTTAGGAAAATCTAGTCTCTTCAGCCTAATTCTCCTAACCAGTCCTACACATCATACACAGTACATTCAACATGCAACGCGTAAACTGAAAATTCAATCTTTTAACACATTTATTTATCTTTCATAAAATATTTTAATTCTATAGGATGAAATGAAGAGGGAAATAAAGAAGAGCTAAATATTGAAGACCTTAGTGGCGAGAACAACACTATCGCGAGGGACTTTTCTTTCTCTAAACCAACGCCCAAAATACTCCTCACTTCTGCCATGAGTTTCTGCACGCTGAGGTACTGGATACCTGGCTTTCATAGATTTTAAAAAAGAATAAAACAAATGCAGTTTAATATCAACATAATCTATCAATCAGTTAAGCTTCAATCCTAAATTAGTCGAAATTAAATTAATCTTCTCAGAATTATAGTTAGAGTAATTTAGTAATCATCATTCATTATTCGTTTTTAAAACCCTTTTTTCCTTTTGAAACTTACATAAGGGTAGTACTAAGTACTAAATCCACAGTTGAGGTATTAGCATAAAATTGAGCAGAGAGACGTAAGGTTTGAGGATTACATTTCAGCAGAATCGAAGAAGTTGATTCCGGAGTTGAAGGCTTTGTCGAGGATTTGAAATGATTCGGTCAAGGTGTTTTGCTCGCCGAAAGTCATGGTTCCTGTGAGAATAAATGATGCGTCAAAAAGGCCAGCTTTCTCCTGCTTTGTACAAAGTAAAGACAGGATGAAGCAAAAGTTTAACCTAAGCAGAGTTTCGAGACGGTTAAATCTGGAGCAAGGTTGCACAGAGGAACTGCAAACGCCATTGACAACTTCGGCGAAATTCATAAAATTCGCAAAATAAAGTGAGGGACAGTTAGAGCAAAGATGACTATGTCACGAGAGAAGAACCGATAAGGAAAACGAATTAAAAAAGAAAAAGTAAAATTGCAAGAACAAAAGTTATGGAGATGCGGGGGATCGAACCCCGTGCCTCTCGCATGCAAAGCGAGCGCTCTACCATTTGAGCTACATCCCCAATGGATGCTAAGCAAGGAATATTTAATTAACAAAACTCTTAATCTGTTCTATTAGGAAAAGTGTTTAACTTAATTCCTATTGTTTTTGAGTGGATATTTGTTAATTGTATAACTATAACTACTATACATGCTTAGACCTTTTATTTTTTTTCGGCAAAACATAAAACATAGATAGTTGTAAATTTTGATACCACTAGACACTAGTTATAGACTTTAGAATGGATTTTTCTTGTTTAATGCAAAGGTACTAAAATCATTACCAAAAAAAAACTAAAATTTAGGAATTAGGATTGTGAAATATTGGTATTGCTTAAACTATTTGGCTTCTATTGGCGTTATAGTAAGTATATATCTACAAAAAGTTAGACCATATTATTCGTTGCGTAATCCAATGATAGCGAACAATTTGTATTTTATCATCATGTTAACTTAATTAATATTTGACCGATGCCAAAAGTCTATGTTGTAGATGGAGATTCGAGCAAAGGGGACTACACAATTCAATTCAAGAAATGGTCTTATTTTAGGCACTAGGAGGAGATATGTGGTGTGACGAAAGGCAAAAGAGTTACAGAAAGATGCCCTTAAAAAGATGATACACTAGTAAGTAAAAGTCCACTTACGTAATATATAGAATCTGATTTAAGTTTATTTCAATCTTCATCGTATTGTGAGAGACTATCTTGATCTGCAGATTCTTCAAATTTGCGTTGCCAGTAAGTATATAATTAAAGCCAGGAGATAGAAACAGAAGCAAAGAGAAACTAAAAATAGGTCTTATGACAATTAAAATAAACCCATTAATTTTTTCTTCATTAAATTCTACACACTTCAACATAAAAGGATGAGGATACAAACTTGTCATTCACATAAAACCATTATGAACAAATAAAAGTTCACTACCCAATCCCCTAATACATCACCCACAATCTAAAAGTCCTGAGAAACAGAGCCAAATTCAGCTTTCCCTTTGGCAATCTTCTTAGGAAGCAAATTCTGGTGAATATTGGGCATAACCCCACCATTAGCAATGGTAGCAGATCCCAACAACCTGCTCAATTCCTCATCGTTTCTCACAGCAAGCTGTATATGCCTTGGAACAATCCTGTTCTTCTTGTTATCTCTCGCAGCATTCCCAGCAAGTTCCAACAATTCAGCAGTAAGGTACTCAAGAACCGCTGAGAGATAAACCGGTGAACCGGAGCCAACTCGCTGAGCATAACGACCCGTTTTCAAAAATCGAGCAACTCGGCCAACGGGGAATTGGAGACCCGCCTTTTGAGATCTGGAGATGGATTTTGAAGTTTTTTGGGTTTTCCCCCTACCGCCCACCGATTTGGTTGCTGTTGTTGAAGGCATGTTGAAAATAGTTTTCCAATTTGAATTGCTTTCCCGGTACGTTTTTTCAGAGATACATTCTTCTTGTGTTTATATAGAGCGGATGTGCGAAGTTTGATTGGTACGTTTAGGTTCCACACGGATCGCCAACGTGGCATTGTTTTCCTTTTTTTCCGTTTTCCTGCCCCTAAACTTGATTGGATATTCAGTTTTACTGAGATAGCCAGCCTGGCATCTAAATTTTTGAGTTTTGCTCCTTACTTCTGTCATGTGTTATTTTATTTTATTTTTGGTTGATTGTTGCTTTTTCTTATTTTCCTTTTCTAGCTTTGAATTTTTTCCTTCACACAATTAAAGTAAAAGCTGGCACATGACAAAAATATTAATATATACTAAGACACTTAAAGTTGGCACCATTTTTTATTTAGATACTTAAATTAGGCTTCTTTTCATCTGAACTCATTTCCTAAGTATATAATATACCAATTAGACATGTTTTGTGCAGGTGGCATATAGCGTGACTTACATCCTATTTAAGCGCGTGAAGGTGGCATAGAAGGGATTTTTCCTTTCCTAATTATACACATAACGGTAACATTGTGAAGTAAGTATATCTCTATTTAAACACTAATCCCTTTCCCAATTGTTAAAAATTCAATTTTGCTGCTCCAGCACTTCTCGTTCTCTTCTTGGTGTAAATTCTTTTCTTCTCTTCTCTTCTTTCTCTCGTTTTTGTTTTCTTCTTGGTGTTAATTATTTTCTTCTCTTCTTTTCTCTTCGCTTCTTTCTTTCGTTTATGTTGTTGCCGAGTTTACTTTTCTTCTCTTCTTTCTTCTGTTTCTGTTGTTGCCAGGTTTATTAAGGTCGAAACTTAGATAATATTCATTAATGTCGAACTTATCGCTGGCGCTCGAATCTGTAAGTGTGGTGTTTCTCCAAAATTGTATACATTTTGGACCCAACTAAAACCAGGTCATACGTTTTTTGCTTGCAAAATCGGAAAGGTAAATTTTTCGTTCTTAATTGTATTCTGTTTTATGAATTATTATTTTTTGATAAAAATTGATCAAATGTGTTGTTGATTTTTATAGAAAAAGGGTGGATGTGATTATTTCTGTTGGTATGATGACGAGATGTCTACTCAAGCAAACAAAATAATTTGGGGTTTATTAAAGAGAGTCAAAGCTTTTGAAAAGGAGAAAGTTCGAGCAAAAAGAAGACCGATCCTTTTGACCATTGTTGTTATATCGTTGCTCGTTTTATGAAAACTGTAGGGCTGATGTCGTTCTTGTGTTTTGATGTGGTTTGCACACTAGTTTGGTTGTTTTAGGTGTTGCTGCATTTTTGTAATCTTAGCATTGCTATGTAATGTTGTTGCTTCTGTTTTGAAAGAACTGCTATGTAATGTTCTATGTAATCTTAGCACTGCTATGTAATTTCAGTTGTTGTTGCTAAAATGACTTTTGTACAACTGACTTCTGTGAGCTATAAAAAAAATTTAGCTATAAATTTTTGTTAGTTTGGCTGACTTTTGTACAACTGACTTCTGTTTTGATCTGCTATAAAAAATTTTGCACAACGGACTTTTGTTAAAGTGTTGAAGATTGTTGCTATGTAACATTGACAGAAAAGCACCAATTATAGGGTGTTTGCCCAAAGGAAAATAAGGCATAGTCAATATCATCGATTACGGCTATGTAACATTGACACTTAGAAAATGACCCTTACCAAGTTTAATAAGAACAGGAAGATTACACAATTGAATATAAGAGTTTAGTTCTTCAAAAACTAGATCCCAGAATATATTAGGTTGCTGCTACATAATCATATAATCAAAAAATAAGTTCCTAAGATACTACTTCTTGTTAAAGTTTTTCTTCAACTGCTGCAACAAACGATCACTAATAGAACAAAGTTACTGGAATCAAAACATTCACGGGAAACACAAACTTGAACCTCAGACGGATACCCGAAGAGGCCAGCCAATCTTAACATCAACTGAACTCCATTTGAAAACCAAAATCCGAAATTGGGAAGAAGAAACATAATTTTCGCTTCTTTTTTTTTTGTATTTTTAGAGAATTAAAAGAAAACTTGAGAAATCAGTGAGAAAAAACAAAGAACTCTCCACTCTCAACTTCAATTTTCCTCTCCAAGGTTCAGCGTCCTCTTGTTTTCGGATCCTCTGTCTCCAAGAGCTGATGCTCTGTTATATTGTTTTTTCTATTTGCTCTATTTTGTACTTTGTCATCCATTCCCCTTTGCTGAAGCGGGGGAAATCCAAAATATATAGATGTGTGTGTTGTATAATTGTGAGTAAATGGTGAGAAGAATAGGAAAAGTGGGAAGTGAAGGGTGGATACGTGAGGGATATGGGAGATATGAGAGAAAATGGGGATTATGTTTTTTTTTCTTTTTATTTTTTAAATTAAAAATCAGATTTTAAATTAACGTGATTTTACTTCATTTTTTATTTTATTTTTTATTTTAAAATATAATTAAATTATGAAGATAAGAAGAATAACCAACATTTCTTACAATATAGGAAAATTAAATATTTACGTGTACTTTATATAATACTAAAAAAAAAATTATAGCTTGTTTATTAAAAGTATAATTAAAAGAAACTATATATATATATATATATATATATATATAGTTTCTTTTAATTATACTTTTAATAAACAAGCTATAATTTTTTTTTTAGTATTATATAAAGTACACGTAAATATTTAATTTTCCTATATTGTAAGAAATGTTGGTTATTCTTCTTATCTTCATAATTTAATTATATTTTAAAATAAAAAATAAAATAAAAAATGAAGTAAAATCACGTTAATTTAAAATCTGATTTTTAATTTAAAAAATAAAAAGAAAAAAAAACATAATCCCCATTTTCTCTCATATCTCCCATATCCCTCACGTATCCACCCTTCACTTCCCACTTTTCCTATTCTTCTCACCATTTACTCACAATTATACAACACACACATCTATATATTTTGGATTTCNTTATTTGTACTAATATCACTTATTTTTAAAAGAGATTACTCAAAACGTTACTACATATTCGAGTAATAACGTATTTATATATAAGATGAACCAACACTTTAGTAAGAGAATTAATTAACTATTTTAGATTAGAGAAATATAAGAAAAAAGAAATTAAATATTTAAGCTAGAACTTAATTGACACTAAGAAAATTATTAAAGTCACTGGATTACTTATTTTCTAGTTAAAAGAAACTATATATATATATATATATATATATATATATATATATATATATATATATATATATATATATATATTTGTGAATTCTTTTTTTATAAATAGAAATAAAATTTGTACCCTAAGAATGTGAGTATTTTTTTTAGCAAATAAAATCTACTAAGAATAAGATAAAAAGTTTAAAACATCAGGATTAGACCTAAACGAAATATTTACACTAAAATGGTATAAAATTTGAGTGTGATAAAAAATTAGTTGTTCACAGCCGTAGATGTAATTCTGCGGTCCGCATTTTCTTCTGCGACCGCAGAATCCCTTCTGCGGACCGCACATTTGTGCTTTTGCGCCCTTTACTGCCTTGTACTTCAGAGTACTCCTTTTTAGTCAGATATCATCTCAGGAGACCAACTTCCAGTATTCCTGCAATTTTGCACAATTTTATTAGTTTCGGGAAGACAATTCAATGCTTTTGGACTAAAACTAAAGCTAAAAGACGCTAATAAGAAGTTAAAATTCCCACTTATCAACTCACCCAAGCTTAAGTCTTTGCTTGTCCTCAAGCAAACAATTTAGTTCCCACCTCCAAAAGTTAAGGGTTATATTCGCGAGTCAAAGGTGGGCCATCCACACATCAGTTGGGACCAACAATTACCCACACTACTCATGTATTATCAATAAGGCGACAAGTTAGACATTCATGCACATATAGTTCTAATGTGACAAAGGAATTACATGATTTCGCCACCAGTCTTCAAACCTAAGTGTTTGGAATATTCGTTGGATCCATCAAACTCCTCTCCTCCGCCAGTGTATATATGGTCTGCTAACTCAAATAGATAATCTCCTAACCATAAAGGATATCTGGAATAATAACAAATGGGATTTATCAAAACTTTCTATGATGCTTCAACCTAGCCTTATTAACATAATAAAGGCCACCAGTCTAGTACTAAAACATGTGACCCTCCTATTTGGTCATTAAATGCAAATGGTCTTTTCACTAGTAAATCTTGCTACTCCCTAATAAGTAGTTAAAGAAATAGTGAAAAAGACTTTATGTGGATTTGGGAGCTGAATTGCCCCAATAAGCTAAAATTTTTATTATGGAAGTGTTTCCATGATAGACTCCCAACAAGAAGCTTTTTACATCACATTGGTATAAACATTGATCCAATTTGCTCATTTTGCAAAATCCATATGGAAACAAGTAGGCATGTTGTTTTGGAGTGCAAGGCAGTGAAGCAGCTTTGGTTTCTCTTAAGAATCGATACAAGTAGTTGGAATAATACGAATAGTTGGTTAACAAGTATTCGTGACCAAAACATTACTCTAAAAGGTGGCATTATTAACTGGAATGATATGTTTCCGTTTGTGATATCCACCATTTGGATTAACAGGAATAACAACTTGTATAATAACTTCACACGCAAAGCAGGCCTCCACTTTACTTATAACCAAGCTGTGGAATATAAACTCCTAATGGAGAAGGAAATTGTTTCAAACCAAAAAATTCCCATATATATTAACTGGATTAAGCCGCCTAATGGCCACATTAAGCTTAATATTGATGGTTCCTTTAATAAAGCCTCAACTATTTGTGGAGTTGGTGGCCTCTTCAGAGATAGTAGGGGACAATGAGTCATTGGTTTTCAAGGGACTCTGTCAGGAATATCCCGTCTTCAGGCAGAGTTGATGACCTTAAAAACTGGCCTCTATATTGCCAAGGAACAAGGTTTCACTAACTTAAAAGTGGAAACAGACTCGACGGATGCTATTACTTGTTTGGATAATGGAATTGCAATTCTAAATGATATTGTTCATGAGTGCAAGTTATTAATGAGACAGGTGAAGGTTCAGGCAATCCAAAACATCTTCAGGGAAGCCAACGAGCTGGCACACATGATGGCTAGAAAAGCACTCAGTGGCAACAATGGCAGGGATCTTAATATTATCTACTATGCCCCTCATTTTGTAATAAATGCCTTAAATTCAGACTATATAGGATTAACTTATTTAGTTAAGTATGTTAAAAAAGATGTTTGCTCTAGGTTAGTATATTTTGGAAACAAAAATGTCCTTCGAGACATAATGTGTTGTAATAGCCAAGTAGGTAATGCCCTATCGGGTACTTTGAATGTTGTCAACTCTACTATTATGTGATATATAAAATAAGATCCTTGTCCTCAAAACAAAAATAGTTCTAATGTGACACTTGAGCATCAAGAGTTGACTTTACTCACCAAGGATTCTCGCTCTATCATACAGGTCATGGTGGATTCCAAACTCTTCCTCCTCTACTCTCTGTTTTCTTGTATATCTTAAGAATTTTAGCACTCAATCCAACAATTTATGAAAGATTCACTCATCTCTCTTAAGAGAATGTCGCAAGTACGGCTCCATGTACCATATGGTTGCCCATCATGTAGATCGCCATTAATGTAAGATCACTCGACTTGAAATCAAATAGGACTTCTTTTGGGATGTAATGAAGGCTTTTGTATTAGGGTTGGATATAATATGGTTGAGTGGTTATACCTTTCTTTAAGCACTCCATTTTTTTATTCTCGACTCACATTTTGCCAATTCTTTGAGGCACTTTCTTTTTCTTGGGAACCACGGAGACTTAACATCACTCTTTCTTGATCATTACATTCATTTTCTCCCTCTTTGATTTCTCATGTTTGAGATCATTACCTCTCTTTGAATTCCTTTAACTCGTCCACTTATTCACCTCTTTGCATTTTTCTTTTTGTTCTTTTCTTTCCTTTCCTTTTCGTAATTTCTTTTCTCTTTTTGTGCCTTGATACCTTTTTCAAGTTCCTCTTATCTCCCCGAAACTTATATTTTTAGCCAATTGTTTCACAAGAGTGTAAGAAAAGCTCGTGTGCCAAGAGAGAGTCACGACAAAATAGGTAAAGGCTTGTAACATAGTTATCAAATGAGGAAGGCTCGAGGCTCAAATGTGTTGACTAGGGATAACAACATTGTTAGGCAATAGAAAATTCAAGGACTCTTGCCCGATCATGTAGGTCATAGTGGACTCCAAACTCCTCCTCCTCTACTTTCCATTTGCCTGGCTCACTTAAGAAATTTATCACTCAATCCAAAGATTTATGAAAGATTCACTCATCTCTCTCAAGAGAATTTCGCAAGTACAACTTCAAGTACCATAGGCTTGCCCCCATGTAGATCGCCACTAATGTAAGCTCACTCGGCTTGAAATCAAATAGGACTTCTTTTGGGGTGTAGTGAAGGCTTTTGGATTAAGGTTGAATACAATATGAGTGAGTTGTTACACCTTTCCTTAAGCACTCCATTCTTCATTTCTCCTCATACTTTACCAATTCTAAGGCACTTTCTTTTCCTTGTGGGAGTAGAGAGACTTCACATCACTTTTTCTTGTTCATTACATTCATTTTCTCCCTCTTTGATTTTTCCATGTTTGGGATCATTATCTCTCTTTGAATACCTTCAAATCTTCAACTTATTCACTTTTTTGCATTTTTCTTTTTATTATTTTCTTTTTTCTTTCCTTATCATCATTTCTTTTCTCTTTTTGTTCGTTGATACCTTTTTCAAGTTCCTCGTCTCTCCCCTAAAATTATGTTTTTTAGCCATTTGTTTCACAAGAGTATTAAGGAAAGCTCGGGTGCCAAGAGAAGGTCACGACAAAACGGGTAAAGGCTTGTAACACAGTCATTAAATGAAAAAGGCTCAAGGATCAAAGGGGTTACTAGGGATAATGACATTTCAGAAATAGAAAACTTAAATGGACCAAGGAGGGCCTACAATCACTTTTCAAACCAAGCAAAACTTAGGATTTCGCCTTGAAACACATTCAAGGGCAAGTTCTAGGCCCCTTCGCACGGATACTTGGCCTAGAAATAATACATCTCACCCTTCACGTAACCAAATTGTTAAAGAGGACAGTGTCGAGATCCCAGAACGACCACATTAAAGTTTAAAAATCAATATGGTCCAATTAAACCACTTGATGGTTGCCAAAGTCAACACGAGAGTCACAAAGTCACAAACTAGAGTTATTTCTTTTTAAAACCTTGTTTATAACTATAAGTATGTAGTTAAGTGTGTTGGTACCAATTGAAGCATGTTTGACTCTTCGAGCATGACTTAATTAGGTATTTTTATTCATTACTACTACTATTATTACCTAAACACCAAAAACGTACTCATTCCCTTAAGAATGTGTAACGATTCAGCCGGTTATTTTGAGAGTATTAACGCCTTACCCCTAATTATTTCTCCCTCTATTTTATTTTTTGGTTATGTAACTTGCCCGGAGGTTTGGTTTTGGAGTGAAATGGGACACATAGTCCCTAAAATGAAAGTTTAAGTCATAGGAATTTACCGTAGTTTGATTTGTGTGAAGACGACCCCGGAATGGAGTTTTGACGATTCCAATAGATCCATAGGGTTATTTTAGTCTTAGGAGCGTGTCTGGATGTTGATTTGGAGGTCCATAGGTCATTTTGGTGTTAATTGGCAAAAGTGGAAAAATTAGATGATTTTTGGGAAGTTTGACCGTGAGTGAACTTTTTGATATCGGGTTCTGATTCCGATTACTGAAGTTGGAATAGGTATGTAATGTCAATTGTGACTTGTGTGAAAAGTTTAAGGTCAATCGAACTTGAGTTGATACGTTTCGGCTTCGGATGTTGAAGTTTGAAGTTTTCAAGTTCATTAGGCTTGAATTGATGCGCAATATTTTTAGCGTTGTTTGGTGTGATTTAAAGACTCGACTAAGTTTGTATAATATTTTGGGACTTGTTGGTGAATTCATAAGGGTCCCCGTGGGTCCCAGATGTGATTCAGATTGAATCCGGAACAAATTTGGACTTGTGAGAATGGCTGAAGTGCACTAGTTCTGGTGCAATCTCACCCGCGCAAGTTTGACCGCAGGTGCGAGCTCGCAGAAGCGAGCATATGCGGGGCTGGAGAAAGTGGCTAGTGGTCGCAGATGCGATGTGAAGGCCGCAAAAGCGGAGTCGCTTCTCCGGAAGAGTGATCACAAAAGCGAAGAGGGTGAGGGAACTGTGGTAGCCAAGGTTTTCGCAGAAGCGGACGAGGGGGCGTAGAAGCGCTTATGCAGATGCAGATTATTGTGTGCAGGTGCAGTGTTTGAGAGTTTAAGTGATTTCTGCAGAAGCGGGTGATTTGACCGCAAAAGCGGCATCGCAGAAGCGGTTTGACTAGGCAAAAAAATGAAAATTTTTTAGGGCTTGATTCATAATTCATTTGGAACCTAAAGAGCTCGGATTGAGGAAAAATTTTGAGAGATTTTCAGAGGAAATATTTGGGTAAGGATTCTACACTCATCTTTTATTAGTGTCCACTAATCTATCATTAATTTCTTCATTTAATAAAGGATTTGGATTGAGATATTTGGGGGGAAATGGTGGAAGTTATTAGACCAAATTTTTTGGGTTTTGAAATGCCAAATGAGGTTGGATTTAAGTAATTTTTGTATGTTTGGACTCGTTATCAAATGGATGTTCAGATTTTGTGACTTTTACTCGATTTTGAGACGTGGGCCCGAGTCGACTTTTCGGGACGATTTTTCATTTCTTTGCTAAAGTCATAGTTTTATTATTTAAATTTATTTTTTATAGTTGTATTTATAGTATGTAATTGCTTTTGACTAGATTTGGGCCGTTCGGAGTCGGAAAATCAAGAGAAAGGCATTCTTATTGATTGATTGAGCTTGGTTTGAGGTAAGTGACTTGTCTAACCTTGCGTGGGAGAAACTCCACTTAGGTTTTGGTACTATTATGGTGTTTGCAATACGTGAAGGCCATGTACAAAAGGTGACGAGTGCGTACTCGGGTTAAATGTAGAAAAATTCGGTTCTTGTCGAGTAGTTTTCTTTTAATTCCTTAACTGAGTTGACCTAGTATGTGTAGCTGTCATGTTTCCGCAACCTTCTCCAACATCTGATCAATGAAAGGAAGAGGGAAGTGATACTTCCTTGTTGCCGGTAGTCTATGCACATCCTCCACCCAGTAACTGTTCTAGTATGAATTAGTTTGTTGTCCTCGTTTTTACCACCGTCATGCCTCATTTTTTCGGCACAACCTGTACGTGGCTAATCTATTGACTGTTAGAGTTGAGAAATGTTATGCCTGCATATAGTAATTTGAGTATCTCTTTTTGAACCACCTCTTCAAGATTTTTGTTCAATTTGCATTGGGGTTGCACCACTGGTTTACTCCCTTCTTCTAATAGGTGTGCATGCAGATTGCAGGGTTGATCCCCTGAATATTGGCTATACTCCAATCGGTTTCTTTTTTATGCTTTCGTAGTAACTCCACAAGCATGTGTTGCTAGTCACTTGTCAAATCAACAACAACAATCACGGGAAAACTGTTAGTCTCCAAAAAAGCATATTTCAGATGTGTCGGGAGTACTTTCAACTCCAGCTTCAACTTGCTCTTTTTTTATCGAATTCTTCTTCATATATCACATGGTTTTCATCTTCCAGCGCCTCAATTTCCTTCTTGATCTCAGGATCTTCATCCTCTGTTGTGCTTGATTGACTAATGCATCTCTCTAGTAAGTCACCTACCAGCTTATCCAGTTTGTGTTGTTCAGCTAACTCTCCACCACATCTAGTTTGAGACAAACATAGTCAGATGCCTCATAACATGGGTATTTCATCATTCTCTTCATTTGAAACACCATTTTTTTGCTTCCCACTCGTAACATGAGTTGCCCCTCATATATACCAAGAATAGCCCGACCAATACAAAGTAAGGGTCCCCCAGGATTAGAGGTACCTCTTTATTCTCCTCCACATATACCACGATGAAGTCTACTAGGAAAAAAAATTTGTCCACCCTTACCAGAATGTCCTCAATTATGCCCTCCGGTATGATCGTGGTCTGATAAGCCAGTTGCAAGGATACTGGCACAGATTTGATCACTCAATCTCTCCTTCCAATTTCTTGAACACCGATAATGGCATCAAGTTAATGGGTGCACCTGAATCGCACAAGGATTTGTTAAAATTTTCGCTACCCAACGAGTAGGGTATAGTGAAACTATCAGGATCCCCACACTTCTTGGGAATTTTGTTTTTTCAATGGCACTGCAACATGCATTGACTTTGACCACTTCGTTTCCTCAAGCTTCCTTTTGCTTGAGAGGATTTCCTTCAAAAATTTTGCATAGGCTGGCATCTGTGTGAGCACCTCTGTGAACGGGATGTTCACATACAATTGTTTCAGCATCTCCAAGAATTTCCCAAAGAATTTGTCTAATTTCTCCCGCTTCATCTTTTGAGGAAAAGGTAATAATGACATATGCTTACTTCCCTCAACTGCGTTGTTCACCTTCTGCTTATGAACATCCTTAATGCTAACATTCTCCTTGGGCAAAGATTCACCGATTTTCTGTTCTTCATCTATCTTGGTTGAGTTGGTCTCCTTCTCATCCCTAGATTTTTGCCTTTGGCTCTACTAATTTTTTCCCACTCCATGAGAGACACAACTTTGATTGTCTTTTTTAGATTCTTAAATGTCTGCCGAAAAGTCCCCGATGCCCTTTTTTGACAATAATGTTGCAAGCTGCCACACTTGTCTTTTGATATTCTGGATGGTTGTGCCTTACTCCCTGATAGCGGTCCCTTCAGTCTCAAGTTTATCATCGAATTTACTTATAAATTCCTTCATTAGATCTTCTAAAATTGAGTTGTTGGGTTGTAGAGGTTGTATGGTTGCCTCTGTTGAGTTTGGAAACCAGGAGGTCCTTGCACTGGTGCTCTGGGATTTTGCTATTTCCATGAGTTCAAACTACTAGTTAAAGAACTCCATGAGAAACCTGGATATCTTTGTCCCATGGAAATGAAATTACCACCTCCTTGGTAGTTGCCTCTGTTGAAGTTCCCCACAATGTTGACTTCTTAGCTGTAGCTTGATATTCATGTAATCGGGTGTCCCAATCCACAAAAGTCACATCCCATATGTGGTTGATTTTGCACCTGAGCTAGTGTTAGTTGCTTGATGTCCTTAGCCACAGCTGCAATTTGGGCATGTAGTGCTACCGACGATTCTACTTGGTGCACCCATGTTGATCTTCTTCGGTCCCCTTGATCAGTGGAATATTGTTCTGCGTCTTCAGATAGTTCATTCAGAAGAGTGACAATCTCTTCAGGAGTTTTCTTCATCAGAGGACCTGCAACCGCACTATTCAACACTCTCTTTGATGACGGGTTTAAACCGTCCCAGAAGTCCTGGAGTTGCATCCATTACTCCATTTTGTTATGAGGGGAACCTCTACAATAGCTCCTTAAATCTTTCCCATGCCTCAAACATTGTCTCCGCTTCACCTTGGCTGAAATTGTGAATCTCTTTCCTCATTCGTCTAGTCTTAGCGACAGAGAAATATTTTTCTAATAACTTGGTAGTCATCTCCTCCCACGTACGGATTGACCATGTGGGCAGACTTCTCAACCACCGATTTGCATCATCCTTAAGAGAGAACACAAATGCTCTGGGGTAGATGGCATCATGTGATGCTCTATTGTAACGGAATGTGTTCATAATTTCCTTGAAGTCCATTAGATGGTTGTTGGGATCTTCATTGGGTTTCCCTTTGAACATGCAATTATTCTGAATGGTCTGGATGACTCCCTGTTTGAGTTCAAAATTATTGGCATCAACGGATGGGGGTCTCACACTAGATTGTTGTTGGTTGTACACCGGTCTGGCATAATCTTCTAGCGACCTCCCAAGTCTAGGAGCTACATTATCAAGTTCATCTTCGATCATGTTTCTATTGGGATTGAACTGTCTCTCCCCGTCGACCATTTCATCTGCAATTCTATGGGTTGTTTCAGCTGCTAACCGTGTTTTTTGTTGCTAAGCCGCCTCTCTCGCAGCTAGGTCCACTACCTCTTCATTGTTCACCATTGTATTTTGAGTTGAAGGTTGAACTAACAACAATCCACTCGATCCTTTCTCTCTTCTCAACTGCCTCAGGTGCTTGTCTAATTCTGGTTCGTATGGCACCAAGTCCTTTGAAGAGGATCAAGTCATACACCGTTGAACTTAACTGTTGCCGGCACACATATGAGAAGAGCGAAAAAAGGAAAATAAAATAAAGTTGTTCCTGAATTAGCACTGAAAATTAATTTAAACACTACTAATCGTCAATCCTCGGCAACGACACCAAAATTTGATGAGCGCAAGGGGATTAATAAATCTTCAGATCAACACTATCCATGATAATAAACTTTTGATTATGTTATTATCGACTACAAATGAAACTAAGATTATCTATTGTAAGAAACTAATGGCACTTTAATGACTAAGGAACAACAATTGAATATCAGGGTGAGAAGTAAGGGTTGTGACAAAATATATGATCAACTATTGTTCCACGTAACTCTGGGTTAAGTTCATTCTTAACTTTTATTGACTCCTTCAATTTCAACAGATGATTAGGCTACCTTTTGGATTCAAACTCTTCTTACGAATGAATGAGAGTTTCCTTAATGAACCTAATAACATATCCTATGAACATATGCACAAATGCAGTGAATGAATGATCTTTTGAAGAACACCTCTAGATTATTCTTCTAAATTAGGTTAATTGATAACTCTCAAAGCTCTTTCGATTACCTAGAAGAGGCGTAAAATCAACCCAAACAATATGGCATAATGCAAATTGCAACAACATTTCTCTTTTGATTAAAGTAAAACCACAATAAGCCCTTACAGTTCAATTAATAACTCATTCAATGAATTCGGGCAATTAACAGAGAGTAAAATCCAAAACAATAGTCAAATCATAACATTCGTCAATAACCATAAGCAAGATTACGCCATAATGGAGAAAGTATTCATCACAAGAGTATTAGAAGAACAAGAAGACGTTACAATTCCCAAATTCAAAAAAACTTCCGTATTGAATGAATTGGATCAAGTATTTTGCGTCTCCGTTGCTTCATTCCTTCTTTTTTCCCAAAAGTTCCTCTAAAAATACAAGATACCCTCTTTTTAGACGAGCTGGGATTCATATAGGTCAAGAGGAGTCGCCTCTGAAATTACAAAAATAGGCTTGGAAAAGTTTCCGGACTGGATGTGCGCGGCCGCGCACCTGGGCAGGTGATAGCGCATATGGTCGCGCACTTTGGACAATATTATGCTCTACTTGCGCGCCCAGTACACGACCGCGCATCTGGGTGGCTTCCTACTCAATTCCTTGTTCCCCTCATTAAGTGACTATTGTCCGTTGTTCCTCAAACACAATCCCAACTTATTCCATGGGGTTTTACTCAGACTTTAAAGCTCCAGAATAGTTCAAATTAGCTCCACATCCTCATCGTAACTCGAAATTGCTCCTACAAAGCATAACACATACTCGGTGCAAAATAATACCATTTATAGCTCAAACACTAGTAAAGTGCAGCGAATTATAGTGCAATTAATGGCCAAAATACACGATTATAACCTACCATCAGGGCCCATGATGGATCAAATCTGCATCGTTAAATCATTTTAATGCTAGAAGCTTCTTCCCTTATGTGAATAGCACGCGACAGAATATTAGTAGTTATGATAGAATTTTTCTATTATAGCTAGATATATTAAAATAGAACAAGTGTAATTAGAATTTTTTTTCTCTATCCTTTTATTCAAAATTCAAGTATATATATATATATATATATATATATATATATATATATATATATATATATATATATATATATATATATATATATATACATACATAAATAAATATATGAATAAAATACAGAGAAAAGTTCCTAATTCTGCAGTCTCTCATCTTCAATTTCTTACAAGATTTAGAGTAAAGATGACTTTGCTCGAGAGGAGAACCGATAAGGAAAAACGAATTACACGAATTCGCAGAAAAATATTCTTGGAGATGCGGGGGATCGAACCCCGTGCCTCTCGCATGCAAAGCGAGCGCTCTACCATTTGAGCTACATCCCCCGTTGTTGATAAGCAAGGACCAGATAACATATATAAACGAAGTATATTTGACTAAAGCGACTGAGTAAAGATTAAATTTGTATTACATTGTAAATTTACCTTCAATTAAATGGGAAGTCATTGACTTGAAAGCTTCATGTCCGCCAAGCACTTATTACTTTCATTAAATTGGAATTACTTTTATCTTCTAGTAATTATTACCATGTCTATTCATTAATGTTTCGAAGACACTTCATTTTGAAACAATATTGTCTCAAAATTAGCTGAAGAGTTGTAACAGGATTGGGTAATGAATGAGTTTAGTATTGATGACTATCTTCCATTCATTTTGTAATGATAAGAAAAAAGAAATATATATACATATATATATAAAGCTGGAAATGAGAAGATGATGTGACGCCTTCCTATTTCTAGCATTGGTATTTATCTTTTTTGTCTGATTTTTAGCTTTTTCTTTTATTTTGCCCTTACAAAATTTGCTGAAAAATAAAGTCAATCCCGTTAAAAAGTTTTTAAAAAGTGGTCTTTCCGTTTTCAAAACCTTTAATTGTCTACTAATTGTTCATTTTCCATAGCTCTGCCCTTTCATTTACCCCCGTACTAAATGAAGAAAAGGGATGAGCATCTTTGAACACAGTAGGCCAGTAAAACCCGGCCTTTAATACCTTAGCTGCTGTCCGAACTCCTCTGAAATGTCCTCCATATGGAGATGCGTGACAAGCCTGCAAAACAACAAATTGTTCTATCTCGGGGACGCACCTCCGGATCATGTTATCAATGCAAATTTTAAACAAATGAGATTCATCCCAATAGTAATTTTGGCAATCACGATAAAATCTTTTCTTTTGAACAGAAGAGAGTTCATAAGGTTCAATACCACTGGTCAGGTAGTTTGCAATATCTGCATACCATGGCACATCTTCTACGCTCATGGCGAGTAGTTGCTCGTCTGGAAAGGTTTCCAGAATATCCTCCGATTCAATTGCATTCTCAGCACCTTCAAGACGTGATAAGTGGTCAGCGACTTGGTTATCTATGCCCTTTCGGTCACGAATCTCCAAGTCAAATTCTTGAAGAAGCAACACCCAACGAATTAGGTGCGGTTTAAACTCCTTTTTCTCAACCAAGTATCTGATGGTTGTGTGGTCAGTGTACACCACCACCCTCGACCCGATCAGGTAAGATCTGAACTTGTCAAAGGCGAACACTACTGCCAACATTTCCTTTTCTGTCACCATGTAGTTCAGTTGAGCTCCACTCAAAGTCCTATTTGCGTAGTAAATTGGGTGCATTATTCTATCTTTGCGCTGACCTAACACGGCTCCCACTGCGTAGTCACTGGCATCGCACATGAGTTCAAACGGTTGCTCCCAGTCGGGTGCAACGATGATTGATGCCGTGACTAACCGCTTTTTAAGCTCCTCAAACACTACCCTGCAATTATTAGAAAACACAAAGGGGTTATATTTTTCAAGCAACTTACAGAGGGGGTTGGCGATCTTGGAGAAGTCTTTGATGAATCGCCGGTAGAACCCGACATGCCCAAGGAAGCTACGTATAGCTCTGAATGATGTGGGAGGTGGAAATTTTTCGATCACATCGACTTTTGCTCGGTCCACCTGAATTCCTTTACTTGACACCAAGTGCCCCAAGACAATCCCTTCTTGTACCATGAAATGACACTTTTCCCAGTTAAGCACAAGATTCGTCTCAATTCACCTTTTTAGGACACGGGTTAGGTTTGTTAGGCACTCCTCGAAATAATTTCCCACTACTGAGAAATCATCCATGAATACCTCCATGATGTCTTCGACCATGTCTGTGAATATGGCTATCATGCACCTTTGGAATGTGGCGGGTGCATTGCATAGGCCAAATGACATCCTTCTGAAGGAAAATACCCCATAGGGGCATGTGAATGAGGTCTTTTCACTGTCTTTCGGGGCAATTCAAATCTGGTTGTACCCCGAGTACCCGTCCAGGAAACAAAAGTGAGACCTCCCTGCGAGGCTGTCGAGCATCCGATTAATGAAGGGAAGTGGGAAGTGGTATTTACGGGTGGCGAGATTCTGCTTTCTGTAATCCATACATATTCTCTAGCCCGTGACGGTTCTTGTAGATATCAACTCATTTTTGTCATTCTCGACAACCGTCATGCCGCCTTTTTTTGGAACACATTGCACTGGGCTGACCCAGCTGCTGTCAGAGATGGAGAAAATGATTCCCGCATCTAAACACTTGATGATTTATTTCTTCACCACTTCCTTCATGTTTGGGTTCAAGCGCCTTTGATGTTCCATGGAAGGTTTGTGTCCTTCTTCCAGGAGAATCTTGTGCATGCAATATGCCGGGCTGATCCCTTTGATATTTTCCATGGTCCATCCAATGGCAGTCTTACACTCTGAAAGTACTTGCAACAGCTGATTTGACTGCACATCTAACAAACTGGATGAGATAATAACATGTAGCATAGTATTGGGGCCTAGAAATGCGTACTTAAGATGGGCCGGCAATGGTTTCAACTCTAGTTTGGGAGGTTCTTCCACAGAGGGTTTGTTTGGTGGGATCTCTCTTTTCTCTAAGTGCAATGGTTCAAACTCAAGATCCCTCGGCCATACTCCTTTACCTTCAAGTGCTAACACCCACTCTGCTAATTCCTCCCCATTTACCGCATCTAAATTCATTAAACATGCAGCAAGGGGGTCCTCAATAGTTAAGGACGCATCATCTTCCTCCACTATCACATCCATAACATCAATTAGAGAGCAGTTGGCGAACTCACTCGGTTGCCTCATGGATTACTGCACGTTGAATGTGATTTCTTCATCATTAAGCCTCGTCTTGAGCTCCCCAGTCTCACAATCAATGAGAGTTCTGCCTGTGGCCAAAAATGGCCTGCCCAAGATTATGGGAATCTCTTCATCCACTTGAGAGTCTAGTATCACAAAGTCAGCAGGGAACACAAAGTTCCCCACTTGCACCAAAACATCATCCAGAATAGCCGACAGTCTCTTCTCCGTCCTACCAGCTAGCTGCAGCAATATGGAAGTTGGTCTGGCCAGGAGCATTAGATTAATGCTGGACCCCAAATCACACAGTGCTTTGGAAAAAGCCAAATTGCCAATGGTGCAGGGAATTGTAAAACTTCATGGATCAAACAACTTCTCTGCTATTGGTCATGTTACCACATCACTGCAAGTCTGAGTCAAAGTCACAGTCGCTAAGTCTTGGAAATCAAACTTCCGGGACATCAAATCCTTCATCATCTTCGCATACCCAGGCATCTCTTTCAGACATCAATTAGAGGAATATTTACCTGTATCTGCTTCAGCATATCCAAGAACTTTTTGTACTGTTCATCCTTTTGGTATTTGGACAGCCTTTGAGGGAAAGGGGTTGGCGGTCTCTTCTTCCCATTGATTTGGGATTTTTCTTTCTCAACTCCCACTTCAACTACTGGCTCTGGGGATATTTCCACTTCCTTTTCAGCCTCACTCTGCCCACTAAGTTCTCTTTCAGAAGTTTGTACTGTTACCTTAGTCAGATTTGTGGAATCATCAAGTTCGATTGGCATTGGTACTAGTGTCTCTGCATGCCTGCTTTCACGAGCCAATTCTTGTTCCAAGTCCAAGTCCCTGCAATTGCGGAGACTCACTGCCATCATCTGCTTCGGGCCATGGTCCTTAGGATTCACCTGAGTATCTACAGGTAAATTCCCAAGAGGACGATTGTTCACTGCCATAGATATCTGGCCCAACTGCACTTCAATATTTTTAATAGCTGCATCATGTACATCTACTCTCTCACTCATTTTGGCCGTTGACCCAATCACTTGTTGCATCATCGCTTCAAGCCTGGAAAACCCATCTTCTTGCCTTCCCTCATGTTGTTGCTGAGGAGGGTGGTATGCTTGTTGTTGATTCTGATTGTTATAACCTTATGGCCTATGATAAGGTGCTACATTACCTTGAGGTCTCATGGCACCCATGTTTACATTGTTCTGTTGCTGGTGAGGTGGTCTATACGGTTGAACTTGCTGACCCCAGTTCTGCCCCCCTTGTCTCTGGCCTCCATAATTTGACACATAATTCATGTTTTCTTGGTAGGGAAGGTGATCAAACTCTGCATTCTACTGATTACCAAATGGTTGACTAATTCAAGATGTGCATAATCCCCCATTGGTTGTATCCATGATATGTACCTGCTGCTTTTGCCGTGATTCCTCCGCCTTCTTAGTTAGTATGCTCATTTGTGTTATCAAGGTGGCCATGTTCTCAACAATAGTATTGGATGGATCGAAGGGCACTGAGTGACCTACAGGAGTAACGGGCGCATTCCTGGTTGTCCACCCTGAATTTTGCGCCATTTTATCAAGCAAGATTTGGATTTCTCTATATGTTTTGCTCAAGAATGCTCCACCAGCTGAAACATCTACATTTGCCTTTACAGTATCAGCCAGACCCATATAAAAATCCTGCCCCAACATCTGCTCAAGAATACCATGGTGTGGACAGATAACCAACATTCCTTTAAATCGTTCCCATGTTTCCTGCAATGTTTCAACTGGCTTCTGTCTGAAGCTCAAGATTTCATCAATTTGTTGAGCTGTCTTGTTGGGTGGAGGGAATTTGCTCACGAACTACTTAACTAACTTCTCCCATGTGTTAATGGAATTGATGGGGAGCGAGTTTAGCCAAGTTTGTGCTGCTCATGTCACTGAGAATGAAACAACAATTTTATCGCTTCCTGAGTGACGTTTGGCTGCCTCTGAGTTTTTCAAATCAACAGGAAATTCTTCAAATGTTGTTGGGGTTCCTCGATGTATGACCCTAAAAATAGTCCCTTGTTCTGCAACAAGTGCATCATATTATTTGTAATCTGGAAGGATTCAGCCTGTATTTGAGGGACTAGTATCGCAGTGGCCAAATTCTCTGCCGTGGGTTGTGCCCAGTCATATAAAGGAGCCTCTGCCCCTATCTGCGCAACTGGGTCTACCACATCATCCCCATTGTTGTTCCTGTTGTTTGGATCTTCCATGTCGGGTTCAAATTGTTCAATTGATGGTTGTTGTTTGCTTTTCCGGTTGGCCCGGTTTAAGGCCTTGAAAACTTTCCCGGGGTCTGATAATGCTTCTAGTACTTCACCAGTTCTCAATGAGTTTCTAGGCATGCACATGTACAACCAAGTTAGCCAACGTTAAAATTTCAATGTATAGATGAAAATTGAAGAAAATTTACTATACTTAAGAATTTTGTATTTCTTCCAACTCTAATTGATAACACCGTTAATTCTCTGGCAGTGGCGCCAAAATTTGATCACGCTCAACTATGTCTTATAAAAAGACTAAACGGGCGTTGCAAATATATCTAAGTATTTAGCCCAGATTCGAATCCCACAGGGAATTAACCTATCAATTATTGTTGTTAGACTACTCGATTCTCAATAATCAAGTTCCCAAAGATTATGAATATCACTTTTAAGTATTTTTACTACTACAACTGAATGAAATTAAATAAACTAAAAGATAACAAATATTGAGGTGTAAACATATGCGATAAAGGTCTAAGGTTATGGTTTCCCCTGTTGGTGAACTTCTTTCTTGGATACTTCCTATAGTTTGATTTAGTTGTCTCTATCAATCATGAACACTCCAGCTACCATAAATCTCTCTCAAGTAATTATGATAATTTACTATACGCATTTTTTCAAGTTACGCTAGCTAGATTGTATTACAGCTCACTTTAGATTGCACCCGAGGTATCGTTATCTCTAATCCAACCTCTAAACCCTCGATTATGACTCTCGTATATACTCCGGGAATGATGTTGTTCAAACAAATACCTAAATATGCACTCTCTCTCAAGTAGATACATAATAAATAGGCACAGCTAATTGATAGCCATTCAATTAACTACAACAAGAACGTAGTTGAACAAATAGAGATTAACAACCAATCAAAACTATATTAATATCACAATAACGTCATTCCCCAACGGGTTCCACCAAAACCTTAGATTAAAACAGTTAGCTACTCATAACAATAATGAAAACTACAAAAGAATTCATGACAATGATAAAAATTGCAAGAGAAGGAGATATGGACTGATGCCCAATTGCCCTCCTTGCCTATTGCCCTTGCCTTTTTCTTATTCTAAACTCTAAACCTGGATAATCTGCTCCTTTGGGCGAATTGAACCTTTTATAGGTTAAGTGGATTGGCCCCAAACTCCCAAAATTACCCTTCTCGACGTATTTTTCCAGTCAGGACTAGCGCGGGCGCGCTAGTCTCGTGCTACAGCCCGCGCTAATGGAGTTTAGCACTGCCCGGAAGATCACTGGACTAGCGCGGGCGCGCTAGTCTCGCGCTAATGCCCGCGCTAATGGGGTTTTCTACTCTCTTGACAAATCTCCAGCCTTCAAATCACCTCAGAGTTACCCCATGGTCTGTTATTCTTCAAATTCGCCCGGATCACCGGCATAAGTCCTCAATAGCTTACTGTACTCCTTTGAAACACAAAAATCACCATTAGAGCCAATTTATCATCATTTAACTCACTTAAGACCGTGAAGCCTCATTAAGTTAGAGTATAAATATATTCTAAACTATGTGAATGCAACCTATTATCACTTACCCAGCATCAACTTTGCATCACACTTCAGTTTTATTTTTGTTGATGAAGAAATAAGTTCTCCTCCTTCATTACTATTTTTTTGGGTATTTTTTACTTTCCTCTCCGATTTTCATTTCTGCTGCTTGAGTTTTGTTTATGGAGTTGTTTTGTGCCTATGAAAAACATTGGACTAAATAGAAATTTACCGTAGAGAGTGGCGAAATCAAAAGTTGTTTGTGTGGAAAAAAAATTGGTCCTACAAGGCCAATATATTAGCAGCAGTTTTATTGTCTCATCATCAACCTCTGACACCCTATCAATATGGTTGACTTTATATTTCAAGTTTTTGGTTTTGTTAACAGAGAGGTAGTTCTCACTTTGTGATTACTTGATTTTTAGTTATTTTGAATTTTTCACTTCTTTAATTTTTAACATTTTACTTATGGGTTGTGATGTTTTTGATTTTCGTCTTCTTTTCTTTTGTGTAAGTAGACACACTCAAAGATAGATTTGAGACTAACAAATATGTGTATCATTCCTCTCTTTTTTTCTCAATTAAATTTTTGATTTTTATGCTTATTAGCATATTAGTTTTACTGTTTAGATATTCATATTGTCAATGTCATTTCGTAATTGGGAAAAACATTTATAACTAAGTATAAATTCTAATGTTATTTTTATTTTTACATATATAAATTTTTTTTCTTTTATATTTTTCTTCTTTAAATATACAAATTTATACTTGTATATTGTCTCTGTTTTTCCTTTTTTCCATTAAATTGTTATATTAAGGTATTTTTTGGTGGAAAGTACTAAGTATCTGCCAATGATACGGGTAATCATTAATGAATTGCCTCACAAAATGTAGGAGCATCGATAAATGCATAAACAACCGCAATAATATGCTTATGTATGTTGTTGTGTCATATGAATGATTGGAAAGTTAAAAACTTTTTTACTCGGTTTTTCCATCTAGAGGCACAATTATCTTATCATTTCTAGTTTTAATAATTGTTGGGTATTTGATAGCTTTTATTTTGGTAATTTTCACAAAAAAAAGAGGTGAATATGTCTATCATGCTGCAAAAATAAATAAATGAATAAAGAAATAGTAGTATATGTGAGAGAATGAGACAACGTTAGAAAATGATTCATTTGTTTTATTGCAATTTTAGAAAACTTAAAAAGATGTTACTATGTGTTAATGAAATACGATAAGGATGTATGAAAAATCACTAAAAATCAGTAGATGGTATAACATCTCTCTTAAAAGAAACAATTTCTATTTCTTTCTTCTCCCTCTCTTATTATCAATTGTCTAAATAAATTATTAAGTTTTGATTGTTATTAATAAAATTATTAATACCAACAAATTATTTTTTTAGTTTAGTTTTTTATTGTGCTTGATCATTTCTTTGATTATTTAATGTTATTAACTTATATGCTTATTAATATATTAAATTTTTTATTTTATATATTGAATTTATTTATGTTATAGATAAGTATGATACCGATTTAAAAAATGAGAATTAGTATCATGATAATTTAAAAAAATAAAAATAAGAGAAAATTGTTGGTAATATGGAGGGTAAAATATGCTTTGAGATATGAGAGGGCGAATATCTATTTCTCAAAGTTGAGGGAGAGTTTGATTTTTTAAGCAAAGTTCGGGTGAGTAAATGATTTTTACAAACTCCTTTTTCTTTACTCATAAATGTTATTAGTAGTAATAATATAACATTATCTGCGAACGATATTTAACTAAGAATACAAAGTCTCTAATTATAAATAATGTTTACTTCTAATTATAATCACTATATGATGAGCCTTTCCAATTGAAAGGATTATTTATCAAGAGGCAATAGTTATCTTCTTGCATGTGTATTTTGTTTCTTTACTTGAAGCATTTTATTTCTAACTTCTTGCATGGGGTACGGTTAATAATTCTGTATGAGTTACATTATATACTTTTTTATTATGATATTATAACATTAATTGATTCCCTGCATGGTGCTCCAGCTTATATAGCTATAGCTCTGGAATTATAGGTGTTGAAGATTATTGGTATCTCCCTATTTCTTTATTTTTGCTAGATGAATAAAGTTGGATTCAAGAGATAGAATTTTGTTTGAGGTGTAAAAGATCTACGTAATTTAATCTTGCTTTTGTACTTATTTTAATTTCTCTAAGGCTTAATTTTATATGCATTATTTATTTCGTCCTTTTCACCCGATATATATAGCATCAAATACCTAGATATAAAAGATGTTGAAATGAGCACTTTTTCCTTTTTCTTAGCTAAACTTTCTTATTGGTATATCTCTTGCTAGGGGGTGCTTTGAGGGGATTGGATTGGAATAGGGAAACGCCAAAAAACATAAATGTGAAAAAGAATTACTAACATTTTGACTCCAAATAGCAAATTTGTTTGGCAGCAGAACACACATATTTTAAGTCCATAAAATTTCAAATGAAGGGCAATTTAGTGTCCGTTTGGACATAAAATTTGGTGGAAGATTTTTTCAAAAAAAATTCATTTTTTTTCGAAATCATTTTCAATTTTCACTCAAATCACTCACAAAACGTCAAAAACAACCCAAACTGAAATTTATATCCAAACACAACTCTAAATTTCAAATACCATTTTCACAAATTTTTTCGAATTTTACAATTCTTATGTCCAAACGCCTACTTAAACTCAAATGCATTATAAAGGTTTAAAACTTTTTTCCCCTTGTTCTGTGGCAAAAATGCCACCAAGAAACCCAAATATCCTTCTAAAGCTACTAAATTGCTTATGAAGAGACTGCAGCTTAAGCTATATATTGTAACTTCTCATTTTTATCTTGCCGTCCCTATGTATATGTACTTGTCACTGGAAGTGTAGAACATGCTCATTATTATTCCGGAATATTTCAAAGGTAAATAGTTGAAACTGTTAAATCATGCTACTTCTTTTAATTTCTGGTGTTATCAGCAGATTCTTGTCTATTGGCATGCTGGTATTTGGTGATTAAAATATTAATATTCTATTAATTAAGAGATAAGTAGCGAAGGAATCAAATATCAATAAAGTTATAGTATACCAACTTCATGGTTTATCTTTTAATCTCTCCAATACTAAAATCCATGGCAAAAGCCTTTCTTGATTTACTCTCTTAGCTAAAATAATATTGAACCTTGTTCCCTTTCTTTTACTCATATCCAATTAATGATACAGGGCGGAAAACTAAAAAAGACTTAAACTCTTTTATTTAGAATAAGAGGAGACAGATCCAAGTTATGGAACAAGCGATTTGGCGTAGTTGCATCGTTACCTTATCTTTTCTCTCATCTTGTGCTTTCCTTGTTATTAAATAATCCTATTTGAGGTTTTACCTTACCTTTATATATAATAATTTTACTTGTACCTTATTTTTCATATTATTGGTGCATGCCATCATGAAACGACAACAAACAATACAATACAATACAATCTATCCAAACATTGTATATATCAAAACAACATAGTACAATACAATATAATACAATACAATACAATAATGTACGGTACATTATGAAACGATATATAGCAGCCATCCAAACAAGCTCTAAAGAATATAAGGTAAAACGAGAAATATAAATTTTTTTCTAATATAAAAATATGTCATTCATTTTGAAAACGCACTAATAAAAATAGTATTGCATAAATTAGAACACACTGATAACATTGTGCATCCAGGGCTGTGCTAGGAGTCTCTCTGTCTTCTCAATACTACTAGGGATAACCTTTGCAATTTAAAAGATGAAATAACTTTTCTAAGAGATGGAACATGATATCTCCTTATTTACTGAAATAAAACCGAGGAATATGTATATATATATACTCACTAGGATGACTACCATACCAGGACTGAAAATCATTTAAAAAATGATAAGAAAAATCAAAGAGTTTGATTTATTGGCGTCCCAACGTGGAAAATCAGTCTTATGGTGTCCCCACGCGTAGAAGCAATTGTCCATTTGAGCTATTAAGTGTGCAATAGAAAGATGAGGACTTGCCTTGGGTAGACTTATTCGCCAGGGTTGACTTATTCCCAATAGAAACATGGCCTCAATTTTTCTTTCTTTTGGTAAGCTTATGTAATTGGATCATTGGACTGTCTTTTGATGAGTTGATTTCCACTTAACTCAAGCAGATCCTACTTTCTGAAAACCAATCCAATGGTTCTTGATTATAGCACATGTCGTGCCACTCTTTTCATGGTTAGTCTCCTCATCTTTTCTTCACATCATTTGCTTAGTGGGCAACCTTCTCAAACTTTTATTAACAATTCCTCCATTTCCTGGATCAACAGCCCCTCCTATGTAGTGAATTCAACAGATGGAGTCATTTTGACACCCATCCTTCTCAGGGAAGGCAACGGGACAAGGTTTGTTTGTGGCTTCTTATGTGATTACAACGGCACTGCTTGCGTTTTTGGTGTCCTTTTATTCCCAAATATCGATTATCCTTATATGGATAATCCGAGATTAGTCTGGTCAGCAAATAGGAATAATCCAGTTAGAGTTAATTCAACCTTGCAACTTAGACAAGACGGAGGAATGTTCTTGATGGACTCAAATGGCACTTTGGTTTGGAATACAAAGACAAGTGGAAAGCAGCTTGTTTCAGGCTTCAACTTGACTACGATGGGAAACCTTGTCCTCTTTGGCAAAAGTAATGACACCATTTGGCAGTCTTTTAGTCATCCTACTGACTGTTTGGTTCCTGGACAAACAATGCTTCCTGGACAGAAGCTGATATCCAGCATATCAGCAACAAACTGGAACAAAGGTTTGTTCACATTTGAAGTTAAAAGTTCTGGCCTTTTTGCATACATTGAGTCATATCCACGCCAATTCTATTTCTCAATGCTTTATTATTCGGACTTAAATGTAACGTTTTCTAATAATGTGCGGTATCTACCCTACTTGGATTTTAGAGTTTCCACTGGGATGTTATTCCGTTACCGTGAAGGAGAAGCTCGATTTTTGAAATTTGAGGCCGATGGGCATTTAAGGGTGTATTACTGGGAAGGATCATCTTGGTCAAAGGAGGTTGATATATTGACAGCCTCCATTGGTGACTGCGGGTATCCGACTGTTTGTGGGAATTACTCTGTTTGTGGAAATGGGCAGTGTAGTTGTCCTCAAACTGCAGTTGGTCAGACAAACTTTCTCCAGCAAATAAATTACAAGAAGCCAAATGAGGGGTGTCTCCCTGTCACACCTCTATCTTGTGAGCATTCCCAATATCATCTTCTTATGGAGCTTAAGGACACGGCTTATATTCCCCAATATTTGGAATATAGTACCAACAATACAAAGTTGGAAGATTGCAAAAGGTCTTGCTTAAGCACCTGTTCTTGCAAAGCAGCTCAATTTCGATTTAGTAATCCTGCTAACACAATGGGTAACTGCGTACTGTTGAATCAAGTGTTTTCGCTCGTGAACAATGATGGAGCACTCAATAAAACCACTCTTTTTATTAAGGTGCAGAACTCTTCTAACCTACAAGCCTCTCCATCATTTGTGTCTTCAGATAGGAAACAAAAGCGTGTGGCAATGATTGTAGGATCCGCCATTGGAGCTTCGTTTGGTCTGCTTTTCATGGTTTTAACTTGCTTTGCCTTTCTATCCAGAAGGAGAATAGGACTCGAGGAAGCGGAGGAGGAGGAGTTCCTTGACCATGTACCAGGAATGCCTACCAGATTTTCCTTTGAGGAACTAACTGTTATGACAGAAAATTTCAGTAAGAAACTTGGGGAAGGAGGATTTGGTTCTGTATTTGAAGGAACAATGAGCGATGGCACTAAAATAGCAGTGAAGCGTCTCCAAGGTTTCGGTAATGTGAAGAAATCATTCTTAGCTGAAGTAGCAACAATAGGCAGCATTCAACATGTCAATCTGGTAAGACTTGTTGGATTCTGTGCTGAGAAATCACACAGGCTTCTGGTTTATGAATACATGGCCAATGTCTCATTAGATAGGTGGATTTTCCGCAGAAAGCAGGAACAATTTCTCACATGGGATGTCAGGAAAAAAATCATATCAGACGTCGCCAAGGGCCTAGCTTACTTACATGAAGATTGTAACAACAAAATTATTCATTTGGATATTAAACCACAGAACATTCTTCTTGATCGTGATTTCAATGCAAAAGTATCAGATTTTGGTTTATCAAAGCTCGTGGGAAAAGATGAAAGTAAGATAGTTACAACAATGAGAGGAACACCAGGCTATTTAGCACCAGAATGGTTGAACTCGGTCATTACGGAGAAAGTAGATGTTTATAGTTTTGGAGTTGTCATCTTGGAAATCATCTGTGGCCGAAAGAATTTGGATCGTCTTCAAGATGAGGATGATATGCATTTGCTTAGCGTGTTCAAGAGAAAAGCAAAGGAGACACAACTCTTGGAAATGGTGGACAAGAACAGTGGGGATATGCAGCTTCATAGAGAAGAGGCTGCAGAAATGATGAAGATTGCAGCATGGTGTTTACAAAGTGATTATACTAAGAGGCCTTCGATGTCATTGGTAGTTAAGGTGTTGCAGGGTTTAGTGGCTGCTGAAACCGACTTGGATTACAGCTTTCCATACCCACCAATGACAAGAAGAGATGACGAAGCTAATCAAGAAAGGGAAGCTGTCGTTGGTATCAGCTTACCAGTTCCATCAGAGTTATCAGGACCTAGGTAAATTGCCGGTTAAGTTCCTCCATCACTTGTATTTCACTCTGTAACAAAATGTATCTGTAATGTTAAAGTACTATAATTTTAATTTATGACCGGATTTGTGATTGTTAGTGGCAGTACTTATCATCAGTATTGAACAGCTAATAATCACACCATACGTCCATACCTTTGAATTATCACTTGTTCTTTGCTGCCAAAAGATGTATTTCAGTAGCAACCTTTGATGCATCATTTGTTTGCCTCTTCTTAAACCATGGTGCACACAAGCTTCCTAAGAGAAGAGTATAACTAACAGCTTCCAATGTAAGTCTTTGGAATTCCACCGCCAGAGTTCCCACTTTCTGGATCAATAATCCTTTTGTTAATCGTAATTATTCCACCACAGACTTCTCTGCCATTACACCCATCCTTCTGAGTGGACAAGATTCTGGCCCTCAGTACCTTAGTAGCTTCTTCTGCAATTACAAAGTCAAGGGACGCCTTCTTGGTGTCCTCTTAGTACTACAACAGCTCCGTTAATGGGAATCAATATACTTTAATTTATCCCTAGTTAGTTTGGGCTGCTAATAGGATCCATCCAGTGAAAACCAACGCAACCTTATGATCAAGGTTAAGGAGATGAAAACAGAACCAAGAGAAACTAGAAATTCTAGTAATTAAAGGAAATCCATTAATTTTTTCTTCATTAAATTCTACACACTCCAACATGATAGGATGAGGATACAAACTTGTCATTCACATAAAACCATTATGAACAAATAAAAGTTCACTACCCAATCCCCTAATACAACACCTACATATCTAAGATTCCTGAGAAACAGAGTCTATTTCGGCTTTCCCTTTGCCAATCTTCTTAGGAAGCAAATTCTGGTGAATATTGGGCAGAACCCCACCATTAGCAATAGTTACAGACCCCAACAACTTACCCAATTCGCCATCTTTCCTCACAGCTAGCTGTATAATGCAATTCGTTTCTAATGGCAACCAAGTAATCCGTCTTGCCTCATGGACAACTAGATGTACGAAAGAACTGCTAATTGCTTGCATAATCAACTCCTTTATCACATTTTAGTACAATAAAACCAGACGTATTCTGGAGAAGTAGGAAAATCTTTCATTTTCAACCTAATTCTCCTAACTAGTCCTACACATCATACACAATACATTCAAACAATGCTGAGGCTTAAACTGAAATTCAATCTTCAGGAAGAGGAAAATAAACAAGGACTAATAATAGAGGACCTTAGTGGCGAAAACAACACTATCCCGAGGGACTTTTCTTTCTCTAATCAAACGCCCGAAATACTCCTCGCTTCTGCCATGAGTTTCTGCACGCTGAGGTACTCAACATCTGATTTTTAATAGATTTCAAATAATAATAAATCAACAATTGGAATTTAATACCAACCTATTCCAAATTTATCAATTAAGCTTCAATCCTAAATAAGTTGAAGTATCCATTCCGATTCAGAATAGAGTTAGACTAATTTATAATCCTCACTCATTGTTCGATTTTAAAGCCGGTCATGCGTTGCGGAACTTACATAGTTACATTTCAGCAGAATCGAAGAAGTTCATTCCTGAGTTGAAGGCTTTGTCCAGGATTTGAAATGTTATATTCACTGAAAGTCATTGCTCCTGCGAGAATAAACGAGGCGTTAAAAAGAGCTGCATTCTCCGGCATTGCACAAGCTAAAAACAGGGATGAAACCAAAGTTTAACCTAAGCAGAGTCTCGAGACGGTCAAATCTGGAGGAAAGTTGAACTGCAAACAATTGACAAATGACAACTTCAGCAAAATTCATAAAATTCGCAAAATAAAGCGAGGGAGAGTTGGTGTAAAGACGACTTTGCTTCGAGAGGAAAGTTGCTAAGGAAAACGAAGAGAAAAATGAAATTGTAGGAACCAAAAAAGATTGTGGAGATGCGGGGATCGAACCCCGTGCCTCTCGCCTAGGTGAGCGCTCTACCATTTGAGCTACATCCCCATTACCTAGGACCTGGCTATATATTCTTCTCAAGATAAGTATATTTGACTCAAGAAATAATTGCAGCTGTTCTATTGGAAAACTGTTTAGCTTAATTCCTATTGTTTTGGGTGGATAATTCTTAATTGTATAACTACTCCCTATACATGCTTAGAAGTTAGTTAGACCTTTAATTTTTTTCGAAATTCATTACCACAACATAATCATAGATAGATCTAAAATTTGATACCAGTAGTTATAGACTTTAGAATGGATTCTCGTTTCAAAGGTACTAAAATCATTAACCCAAAATAATAATAATAATAACTGGTAAAATCTAGGAATTAGGATTACGAAATATTTGTATTGCTTAAACTATTTGGCTTCCATTTAAATTGTTGAAAATACTTTAAACAATTTACATCAAAGAGTTACACCATGTTGCTTGTTGCGTAATTCGACGGAGATTAGTGCATCACAAGTCAGCTAAAGAAATGGGTCTGTAGATTCTTCAAATTTGCTTTGCCAATAATTATGATCAATCTTAAGCAGATAAACAGAAGCATGAGAACTTTGAAATTCAAGCAATTATAAGAAATCCATTAACTTTTTTTCTTCACTAGATTTTACATACTTCAACGCAACAGGATGAAGAAACTTACCATTCACATAGAAAACATTTGAACAAATCCAACTAATTTGCCCCAAAACTCTAAATTCACTACCCAGTCTCCTAATACAACACCTAGAGATCTAGAATTCCTGTGAAACAGAGCCGATTTCAGCTTTCCCTTTGCCAATCTTCTTAGGAAGCAAATTCTGGTGAATATTGGGCAAAACTCCACCATTAGCAATGGTAGCAGATCCCAACAACCTGCTCAATTCCTCATCGTTTCTCACAGCAAGCTGTATATGCCTAGGAACAATCCTGTTCTTCTTGTTGTCTCTCGCAGCATTCCCAGCAAGTTCCAGTAACTCAGCAGTAAGGTACTCAAGAACCGCTGAGAGATAAACCGGTGAACCGGAACCAACTCGCTGAGCGTAACGGCCCTTTTTCAAAAACCGAGCAACACGGCCGACGGGGAACTGGAGACCCGCCTTTTGAGATCTGGAGACGGATTTTGAAGCATTTTGGGTTTTCCCTCTACCGCCCACGGATTTGGTTGCTGTTGTTGAAGGCATGTTGACGATAGAAATAGTTTTCGAATTTGAATTGCTTTACCGCTATGTTTTTGCGATGATACATTTTTGTGTTTATATAGAGTGGATGTGACTTGTTTTGATTGGTTCGTTTAGCTTCCACACGGATTGCTAACGTGGCTATCCCTTTTTTTTGGGGTCTTCCTGCCACTAAACTTGATTGGCTGTTGAGTTATATTAGGATCGCCAGCCTGGCATCTAAATTTCTGCATTTTGCCTTTTCTTAGGCCCGGTTTATCCATAAAACAAAATCAAAATCAATTTTATTTTTTCAAAAATGTGTTTATCCATGAAATTTTGTAAGTTTTTGGTGACATTTTTTCTAGTGAAATACATGTCTAAATATAATTTTAAATTTCAAATATTATTTTTCAATTTAACTCCAAATACTAATTTTTTTCAATTTTTATGGCCAAACGCCTTCTTATTCTAGCTTTAATGTTTTTTTGCTTCTCAAAACTAAAAGGAAGGGTAGGGAAGATTAATTGGAGGCCACGGTTAGATGACAACTATAGTTCAAGCTGGCGATACTATAATTTGAATTATGAATTATGTTGTCTTTAAAAGGTATTTTTCATCTATTTTAGTTTATGGTTCATAGCGTATAAGTTTGTGTGTAATTTACATAAAATAATGATAAAAAGAAAAGGGACTTTTGCATTCGTACCCACTTTTTGTGCCATCTTTTAACTTATATTCGTTTTGTAAAAAAAATTGCATCCGTACCCGTTTTGTGCATAACTTCAGCATGTGGGCTGAAGTAACAAACGCAATCACGCAAAACTTCAGCATTCTAGTACACGGGTATGAGGTAGCTTGCGAACTTCATCTCTAGAGCTGAAGTTTTTGTCTTTGTAACTGGGGAACTTTAGCTCTAGTAAATGGGGAACTTCAGCTCTAGAGCTGAAGTTTTTGTCTTTGTAACTGGGGAACTTCAGCCCCGTGGGCTGAAGTTCCCCGGTTATAAAGACAAAAATTTCAGCATACGGGACTGAAGTTCCCCAGTGCTTCAACTCTAGAGCTGAAGTTTTGTCTTTGTAACTGGGGAACTTCATCATACGGGGCTGAAGGTTGGATGTTGCATCCTTCCAATGGCTTTGCGTTCCATGCTCCTAAAAAATCAAGAAATCGACACCACAAAAATAATATAATACAAAAATAAAAAAAAAGAAATAAAAGAAAGCAGTAAAGCTGGGCTGCCTCCCAACAAGCGCTTGATTTAACGTCGCGGTACGACGTGAATCACTTTTTGCCTTCACTTTGGACTTATGAATTGGACCCGAAGTTTTGATTCTGCTCTGTGATCATGCTCCTGGGGTGGTAGAATGAATTTGACTGGCCCAATAAAATAATGTAATATTCTGCACTTCTTGGCCTTTGGATGTGATGTGTATTCTTGACTTTCTGGTACGAAGAATTCCAGAATGTAGGCATCTTCTTCCTTACTCCTTGACTTTTCAAGTGGCTCGGACGACTCTATTTCCACATCATCATCCAAACACAATGTGGAAAAGTGCTTGGAGTGTGGATCAATGCGCTCAACTACACAAACATTGGGATTGTCAACATCCTTAACATTAATGACACTAGAGTCAACTAAATATATATCTTCAATATCCTTGGTTGACTATAGTATCTCTTCTACGACATTGGCATCCTCAAAATCTAGTTCGATTGATTGTTGGTGTTCTGCTCTGGCCTTATCCTCGAGCTCATCCTCGTATTTTTCTAAATCCTCCAGTATAATGGCAATTTCTGCAGCCAATTGATACTCATATTGGCTACTATCCACAATGTCAACTTGTTGCGCTTTACAGGGTTCAATTACTTTATTCGCTTGAGCTTCCAAGTTGTGAATATTTGCCTCTTGCCTTTGTACCCGCAGTTGTATCTCATCATATTGTTCCGTAAGGTACTTTAGCATATCCTCGATCTCTTTCAGGTCCTCATACCTGAGTTCTTTGTTCCTATTAACTTTACAAAAAAAAGAACCATCAAAGTAGGAGGTTGGGGGAAGATAAGAAATATAAGCACAATCATGAAAGTGACCATCTTGACCACCACACATATCACACACATTCCACACATAAGATTGAGTTGGTGCACATAACTCGCTCTCGGGAATATTTTGATAATTTTGCCCTGGGTGGTTTCCTCCATAATATGCATAACGAGGATCAAAAGTAGAATTACCAACATCCAAACTCTCATACTTCCATGATGCCATATTTTTCAAATTAACAAATACAACTAAAATAAAGAAAATAAAAGTCAAATACTAAAAAAACAAACTTGAAACCTAGCAATATGTACACCTACAAATACACTGTTAGTTCCCCGGCAATGGCGCTAAAATTTGATCACGCCCAACTATGCCTTATAAAAAGGATTAAGCAGTCGTTGCAAATATAATCTGGTTTACAAGTCCGGATTCGAATCCCACAGAGAACTAAGGTCTCTCTATAATTGTTCAATATTTCTAAGAAACACAAATCCAAATAATTTCCTAATTATAGAGATTATAATATTTATTTCTAACTAATTAAGTAACAACTATTATAAAGTAGTAAAATTATCAACTAACAATGATGAAATTTGAGACAGAATTAAGGAGGTTTAGAGTTATGATTTCCTCTATTGATGGAATCTCTCCCTGCTATGTTTCATATAAATTTTTCTAATCTTCTCTATCGACCATGAGCACTCTTATTACCGTAAATCTCTACCGAGTAATTACGATAATTTACTAGACATACTCTCTCGAGTTACGCTAGCTGACTTTAATTACAGCTCACTTAGATCGCATCCAAGATTTCGTTATCCCTAATCCCACCTTTAAACCCTCGGTTATTGATTCCTCATATACTTTAGGAGTAGTGTTGTTCAACAAATACCTAAATATGCACTCTCTCCCGAGTAATACATACTAAGTAGGCACAACTAATTGAGGATCCTTTCAATTAGTTACAACAAAAACGTAGTTGAACAAATAGAGATTAAACTTTGGCAAATCTATATTAACATAGCAAGAATTTCATCATTCAATAGGTTCCATCAAAACCCTAGATAAAAAATTAGTTATTCATAATAATATGTAAAAGTACAATACCAGAAGTCATAACCAACAACGAAAAATAGGAAGAGGAAGGAAAAACTCGTAGAAGAATTCCTCGCCTTGCTCCTATTGTGTCTCTGCCTCCTTAGGTTGAATTTGTGTCGAAAGTATGTCCAACCTCTCCAAAATATCATTTTCCCATGTATATATACCAAGTAGGGTCGGGCCCAAACAATTATACCTTCTCCTACACGAAAAAGGGTGATTTTCCAGGCCTGGAGTAGCGCGTTTACGCTAGTGGCCGCGCATATCGAAAAGTTTCTGCCCCATTTGCGTGTCAGGTCCGCGGTCGCGGTTTCGACCGCATTTTTCACACTGTTCCGCTTAGAATTTGGAAATATATAAAACATGAAAGTTGTATCCCTTTGAGTTATATTTCCAACCATATATTATATATCCCAAATGGATTTTGGATCAAAGAGTTATGTTTATTTTACTAGAAAGTGCGCTATGCCTCCTCGAGTCTTCGTTTGTTCTTAACAATCAAATTTGATCCCCGAACACGATCCCGGCTTAATTCCTTGGGCTTTTACTCAGATTTCAAAGCCCCAAATCACTTGAATTCATTTTATAACACCTATATAGCTCGGAATCACTCATACAAGGCATAAAACACACAATTAGTGCAAAATACTAGCGATTAAAGTTCAAACTCAATTAAAGTGCAGTAAACTAGAGTGTAATAAGCGACTAAAATACGTAATTATATCCTATCATCAATGGATAATGACTTCGGTCGCCACGACGAAAATGACAACATAAAACCAGGGAACGACGCACCTCCAGTTGGCCTCGATGGAGTTCCGACTGCAGATCCAATCGACATCAGTTCGCATATAGCCATCAATGCAAATTTGGTTGTCGATCCCGAGAGTAGCATCCATAGGGATGTTTGATCAGCCTCTTAGAGCACACATGGCAGTGAAGAGGGCATGATCATCCTTTGGGTGATCTTCGAGATGTTGCAGGCTCAACAAGCAGCGATAACCCAACTCTAAAATCAGAATCGTGCACCAAGCATGATCGAGCATGAGTCGTCCCAGGAAGTTGTTTGCAGGGTCGAATGGGTGTCAAGGAAATCGAACGGGAATGAATCGGGGGCTGATCCCGGGTAGAATTTCTTCACTCAGGTTCTTTTACGAAGCTTAACTCAGGTAGAACCTTTTCCCCTATGGGGATTCAACTCATATTTTCGAGTAGAAGTACTCTTCGCTCATGTTGTTTTATGTAGCTTAACCCAGGTAAAACTTTTTCGCCTAGGGAGATCCAGCTCATATTTCTGGGTAGAAGTACTCTTTGCTCAGTTTATTTTATGTAGCTTAACCCGGGTAGAACCTTTTTGCCTAGGCAGATTCAACTCATATTTCCGGGTAGAAGTACTCTTCGCTCATGCTATTTTACGTAGCTTAACCCAGGCATAACTTTTTCACCTAGGGGGATCCAGCTCATATTTTCGGGTAGAAGTACTCTTCACTTAGGCTGTTTTACATAGCTTAAACCAGGTAGAACCTTTTCACCTAGGGGGATCCATCTTAGATTTCCGGGTAGAAGTACTCTTCACTCAGGCTCTTTTACGTAGCTTAACCCAGGTAAAACCTTTTTTCTAGGGGGATTCAACTCATATTTCCGAGTAGAAGTCCTTTTTGCTCAGGCTGTTTTACGTAGCTTAACTCACATAGAACCTTTTTCACCTAGAGAGACTCAACACTCATCAATAATACAGGGCGCTAACCCCTGGTTGCATTCTTTTTCAGTAATACAGGGTACCAAACCCATGATTGCATTTCTTCCTAGTAATACAGGGCATCAACCCCTAGTTACATTCATTTACAATAATACAGGGTACCAACCTCTGGTTGCATTACTTCCTAGTAATACAGGGCACCAACCCGGTGTTAAATTTCCTTTTCAGCAATACAGGGTACCAACCCCTGGTTACATTCATTTTCAGTAATACATGGCGTCAACCCCTGGTTACATTTCCTTTTTAGTAATACATGGTACCAACCCCTAGCTGTATTTCTTCCTAGTAATACAGGGCACCAACCCTGGTTACATTTTCGTTTTAGTAATACAGGATACCAACCTCTAATTATATTCTTTTTCAGTAATAAGGGCGCTCACCCCAGATTACATTTCCTTTTCAGTAATAAAGGGTACCAATCCCTGGTTACAATTTCTTTTAGTAATACAGGGTACCAAACCCTGGTTACATTCCTTTCAGTAATACAAGGTACCAAATAGGGTTGTTCATTTGGATCGGATACCCGAAATCCGAATCGATCCGCTTAATTTCAGATTTCAGATTGGATCGAATTTCGGATTGTGTTTATTAAAATTTTAGATTTCAGATCAGAATCAGATTGGTATAATTTTAATATGATTCGATCAGATCCGAAATACAAAATTATTAGGGCATGTATAAATACTAAACTTTAATTTTGGATAATTAGTATTTCCTTTACATTTTCTCCAATTTATTACCTTTACAATTGACAGATTTAGCTATATTGGCACCATATTATTCTCATAATTGCAGAACATGAATTTTTCTTACTATCTTGCCTCTTTTACAAAGAAAATATACATATGAGTTTGCAACTTTGAGGCATAATAATCCAATCTGAAATCCTAAAATCCGATCCAATTCAAACTTTAAAATCCGACCATACCCAATATTATTTCGGATCGGATTCAGATTGCATTTTCTAGAATCTGAAATCTGAAATCTGATCCAAAATGTGCTAAACCCGATCCGATCCATGCACAACCTTATTACCAAACCCTGGTTACATTTCCTTTTGGTAACACAGGGTACTAGCCCGTGGTTGAATATCCTCACATAGCTAGGTTATACTATTGTCTCTGTCTTTCTTTAAATAAGTTAGATAGTTTATAACTTTCTCTAACAACTCAAAAAATTCCCTAGTCCAAACCAGGGTGGAAAATTTTTGTTCGTTTTGTTCGTTTTTAATGGGTTTTCCGCCTTATAGCGCAAGGGACGATTGAAGCTTGCAGTTTCAATTTCATCAGAAGAAATAAGTCTTTCGATCACAATATAGTTGGAGTTAGCTTTGATAATGTGTCAGCAACACATCTTCTCAAGTTTCATTTTCTCATATTTTGATCGGGAAATCAAGAAATTTAGAATGAGCCATAATATTTTCTTCAAAGAGCATCAAGATCCAATCTAAGGTCAACACAAGCGAGCAGGACAAGAATCAAGATTTAACTCCAGAAGACACAAATATAGGAATTTTGTAACTCTTGCATTACAGACATATGTAGTTCTTTTCTATTTTCCTTTTGATGTAATAAGCACGCAACAAGTAACGGTAATAGAAACAACATCAACAACAACAACAACAGACTTAACTCTAGTTTCCGGTAGTCTCAGCTACCAAAACTTTTCCAGAACTACACTGACCTGATTCTTTTATAGCCAAGGATATGTAAGCAACCTCGGAAGCAAGGTTCGGTCACGCTTTTAAAAAAAATGCTTTAATTGGAGTTATACACGTGCAAAATTAGCTATGGCATTCACTTTCTTTGCACGAAAACTTTTCATGTTCTCGAGCAAAGAGGGACAATTGTAGATATCTAATTTTTGCTCTTTTTATTTCTCCTACATTACATTATTTTTAGGTTTATTATGTGTTTTTATACACTTCAACATTAGATTATTAATTAATTTATTAAGGGGTTTAAAGGTTTGGATTAATGCCATTTTCAGTCGAGTTATGCACAAACCAAGCCCAAATTTTTAGCCCAATTCGGCCGTCCCAGTTCAATTGTTGGCTTGCCAAGACCCAGATCAAAACAACATAGTTTCATAATAAAACTACGTCATTTCACTAAATGAAGCAAGATCAAATCCCATTCCTATCTTGATCCAATGGCTCTCATTCATTATCTGCCTAGGTATTTAAAGCCTCAAAAATCTAAAAATTGCCCCATTTTCACCCATAATTCTTTTCTCCTTCCTTTCTCTTCTCTCACACTCTTTCTCCCTAGCCGCCGCCTCTCAGCCACCGCCAAAAATCACCTACCGGTGGCGGACCACCTCCAAACACTCCCAAATTCACCACCATGTAATCTCCACAACCTCCTCTTTCCGTATCTCCAAACCAAATTCTTCAAAAATCCCTAAACTCCTTGAATTTTAGATCTAGGAAACTTTAGCCGCCACTTCTTTGCCCAAATTCTTCAAGATTTGGCCATACCACCTCACAATACCTATATCAACAGATAGAGATCCTCAAGACCTACCCATTGATGTCAATTTCACCCCAAGAACACCACTACCGCTGCTGTACCGCCTCCACTGCCGCCCGCTGACATCACTACCTCGCCTTTGCTAGGCTAGCGTCGAACTCGAAACACGACTTTGTTGTTTATGATATCGTGACTGATCTTCTGCTCACTATAGTTTGCGGTCATGATTTATTAATAAGAAAATCATGCTCGAAGTTCGAAGTTCTACCGAGTTGGCATACCACCATTGTTTCAGCCACTTGAATTATATAATGGTAAAAATCCTATTCTTTTCGCATAGCCGATTTTTTATATATATATTTTTTTTTATTTTTCAGATTTTATTTTATCTCTGATTATTTTAGCTAGGGGTGGGCATTCGGTACTTCGGTTCAGTATTTAAGAATTTCGGTTCGATATTTCGGTATTCGATTTCTCAATTGTATATACCAAATACCGTACCTAAATATTTTATTACGGTTCGGTATTTCTTATTTCGGTTCGGTACGATTTCGGTACGGTATCGATTTAATATTCGATGATGATAAAGAACAACGAAATAAAAGTAAAAAAACATGCTCGTTGTATTGACAACTTCAATGTTGCTCAGTGCTCACTGAAAAAACATGCTTGTTGTATTGGCTACTATATTCACTGGGCTGGAGTTATTAGTCACTAAGTTTTCCCATGTTGTCAATACAATCTTTTAACACATTAAAATATTATTCACAAGTACTACTCCTTAAATATATTGAATGACTTTATTCACAAGTACATTCACAAGTAAGAATTATAAAGCTCACAAGGGCAAAGAGCCAAAGATGTTCCACAGTTCCACTGGACTTACAGTCCACTTAACAGTCAAATACGTTCCAGGTTCCACACTTCCACAGTTCCATACTTCCATTGGACTTACAGTCCATTTAACAGTCAAAGACGTTCCACACTGCCAGCAAAAACACCTATTGTTCAGTTACAAATTACAGTCCAACTGTCCTGTTAGAAATTACAATTACAAATATCAGTTACAACCCAAATTACAGTCCACTTAACAGTATGCTAAATTGCTAATTTGTAGCACTAACATCTTCAGAACATAACAAAAACACTGCAAATCTTTTCTCTGAAAATGGCTGCAAATCTTCTCTGGAAATGGCCAACCAAGCACGGGGCATGATTGCACTTGAACCTAAAAAATATATAAATCATAAGTTAAAATATTATTTTTTGATGATAATAAAACAAAACTACAAAAGTATATCACCAAACAAATAGTGTATTAAACTTACCACTCAAGTTTCAATTTGCAACTATACATCAAGCAATGCTAGTAGTGTTTCTNCAATGCTAGTAGTGTTTCCATTATTGTCCATATCTAAAGATAATTCGATCAAATATGTCAATGACAATGACAAATAAACAATTATGATATATTATTTTGAACTAAAATACACACAAAATATTAAAGCTTACCAAGCTCGAGTTCCTCAAGATACTTCAAGTCTTCTTCAACACTAATAGGATTCTTCTCTTCTCTAAGCCAATCTTGAACACAAATAAGAGCTTGCACACATTTAGGAGTCAATGAACTCCTAAATGGATCAAGAATACGACCACCGGTGCTAAATGCGCATTCCGACGCCACACTAGAAATTGAAATGTCCAACACGTCACGAGCCAACTCCGAAAGAATAGGAAATCTAGGAGCATGTGTTTTCCACCAACCTAAGATATTAAATTCTTCACTAAAAGGATCTTGTTCTTCACTAATGTATTTATCCAACTCGGATTTAGCACCCACTTCCATTGTCTTCCTTTTGTTTCTTCAAGTGAAGCTTCGTCCTTATTAATGATGCAGTTATAACACTCCCACAAGATGTATTAGATGTGTTATTAGATGAAGTAGAACTAGATGGAGATTGAGGACAAGATCTAGTTGAATACATTTTTAGATACTCTTCAAACAAAGAATTCATATAAGCATACACCTCAGCATTTATTTTCTTCCCCTTTTCCTCCCCAAAAAGTTCTTCAAGTGCTCCCTCTACATATTCAAATTTATTACGTGGATCCAAGACAGAACCAATAAAAATTATTTTATTCATTTTTTCAGGCTCACCCCAATACTTCTTGAACTTTTCCTGCATCCGCTCAGCCATTTTTCTCAAATTCTTATCCTTACTAAGTAAACACATTTTCAAATGACAATAAAGTTCAGATACATCCTCAAAATGAGCATTACAAGTAACATAACGTGAACCTGAAACTTTTTTGGTGAGCTCGTGAAATCTTGCAAGAAACTGTATCACATTCCTCACATTCACCCAATCATCAGATTCAAGAGGACCTGCACTACTACCATCTTCACTAGAACATTGAAAAGCAGAAAATCCATCATCAAAAAGATGAAACTTGTCAAAGGCCTTTTCAAAGTTTTGTGCCGTATCCAAAATCAAATAGGTAGAATTCCACCTAGTAGGAACATCCAAACACAATGTTTTGGTACATTCTACCTTTACATGTGCACACCATTGTTTAAACTTTAAGGTCCTTGCAGGCGAAGCTCTCACATACCTCACAATATCTCTAACACGTGAGAAAGAAGCATTATTTTATTTCAAACCATCTTGCATAATTAGATTTAATATATGAGCCACGCACCTCACATGAAGATGTTTACCACCCATCATATTAGTTTTCCACATATCTAATTTTTTAGACAATTCTTTGACTGTGACATCATTTGAAGAAGCATTGTCCACAGTAATAGTGAATACTTTGTCTAATTTCCATTCAAGCAAACAATTTGAAATAGCTTTATCCATCTCTTCACCCTTATGACTAGTGACAGGGCAAAAATTTAGTATTCTTTTATGAAACTTCCAATCCCTATCAATGAAGTGAGCTATCAAACACATATAATTTATTCTTTGTAATGAAGTCCATGTGTCTGTTGTGAGGAAAATTTTGGTTGTGCTTCTCTAAAAGACTTTCTTAGATTTTGCTTCAATTCACTGTAAACTTCATAACAATCCCTTGTTATTGTTCTACGGGAAGGAAGACGAAATTGTGGTTGAGTTTTTCTCATAAACTTATTAAAGCCTTTATTTTCTACAAAGTTAAATGGTAGTTCATCAATAACTATCATCTCAATTAAGGCCCTCCTAACCACTTCTTGATCAAATTTTCAAAGTGATCCTTCATCACTTTGGAAAGATTGAAAATTTATCTTTGTTTAACTTTTATCTTTATCAATGTTAGGTGGGTATTCTTTGCATCTAGTCAAATGATAGTTCAATCCGCTTGTTCCATTCTTAGATGAGTAAAAAGCTAAAGCTTGCTTACAATATCTACACTTTGCTTTACCAATCCCATTTACCTCAACTTTATCAAAATAATTCCAAGCCTTGGATCTAGGTTGCATGACTTTTCTTTTCTTAGAATCTTGAGTATCAATGGTGTTGGTGTTGCTATCTTGAGTAATATGTAAGCTTTCACTTGAACCGGCAGCACTGTTTAAACTTTCATCTTCCATCTATACAAATAGAGATAGTATAAGATTATGTGATCCTAAAATCTTGAGTAAAATCCTAAATATATATTACATGTCACTTTGACTTCCATTGCATACACTAACAACATTTTAAACTTGGCTCCCCTTCACAACTTAGACAACAATAGGAACAGACTAGTATAACTTAACATAGAGCAATCTAGTATAATTAAGCAATAATCTAGTAAAGACAATATTGACAATTTATCAATTAAGCAAAAAAAAAAAAAATGAAGTCGAACGGACAGTGTTCATAAAAAAACACAGAAATTCTTAAATTCAATTTTCGAACGGACAATGTTCAGACAATGTTCAGAAATCATGCTGACCTAAATTCTTTCAAATTCAATTTTCCTTAAACACATAAATTTATAGACACACGACTTTAGAGTGACCACACAGAAATTAAATTTCAAAACTAAAAAATAGAGACCCGATTTACAAAATATAAAAGAAATCTCAAACAATCACAAAATAAAGATCATAGAAAATTCATATGAACCTGGCCGGACCTTTGAGCTTCGAAATAATCCAATCCAATGATTGAGTGAGGAGTGAGGAGAGAGGAGTCGGAACTCAGTTCGGAATCACCAACAACACAGCAACGTGAGAGGGTTGACTGACACAAAGACGCCCAGATCGGAGACGGAAATGGTGAATGAGACTATGTCTATGACTGCCTGACTGAAGAATTGAAGATGAGAGAGTGAAAGTTTGGTGTTTGGCTGCGTGGGTGAAGAAGAAGACAAAGATAACCTAATTTGGTGTTTGGGTGTTTGGCTTCCTGACTGGTGCGTAGCTGCGTGGGTCTCTGAAGTCTGAAGAACTGAAGAAACAAGAAAGAGATAACCTAATTTGGCATTTGCTAAAAATTAAAATGGACTAAGAGGGTTTGGGCTTGGCAGTTCTGTAGTGTGGGCTTGGGGGCGGGCGTTGCTTGGGGTTGGGCCTGGGTGGGTAGATAACTAGATATAGGTAGGGTCCAAAAAAAGGTCCATAAAATTTCAGTATTTCGGTATACCGAAATACCAAAATTTTAAAATTATAATACCGAAAACCGAACCGAAATATCTAAATACTGAAAATGTAATACCGAATTAGGCCGAAATACCGAAAAAACCGAAATCGAAATATCGAATTAATTCGGTTCGGTTCGGAATTTAGTTATTTGGTTGCCTATTTACTGCTTCAATGACTTTTTGAGTACGAAACTCAAAAGTTATTTTTTTAATAAGAAAATATATACTTTTGGACGTTTATGAACAAAAGTCTATCTTTGAATAATGAAGAGCAGATTTTGGTTGAAATGCTCTTTTTTAGACAAGATTGAACTAAAAAGTCTTGCTTTTGAATTTTTGAGCAAATTTTGTTGAAAAATCTGTAAAAAAAGAAGAAGAGGACATACTTTTTAGTAGATTTTTTCTACTGAATGAAAAAAAGGAGAGAATTTTGAGAGAAAAATTTCAGTAAAATCATCTTTAGTAGGTAAAAATTGTGACCTTTGTGAGTGTCTCTTAGAGTGCAAAATCTTTGAGAAAAAAAGAAAGCCCCTTCAGGCAATTTGTGAACTTGTTTAGCCACTAGTTTCAAGCATCTTTGTTGGTTTTCTAGGCAGTCTTAATGCCATTTCTGCTGCTATTTTTTGCCGCTATTCTTGCTCATTCTACGACTGTATTTTCACAATTCTGCAATCTAGGTATTTTTTTTTACTGTATATTGCAGATACTTTTAGAAGTAATAAAGATTTGAATTTAGTTTGGATTGTTAGAACATGAATATGTTCAATTTTGTCTAAGAATAAATATTATGATTGTGATTGAGCCTGGAAACATGCTAGAAGTCAGTTAACATTAACTTTATTTTACATGGGTAGTTGAAACCATTTTTTTTATATGTTTACGAAGGTTAGTTTTGAATGCTTCATGTTTAAAGTATTGAAAATTGATTAGTGCTGGATTTTTGGCTTGCCACACTGATTTAGATCTTAATTAAGATAAAAGTAGTTGTAATTAAGTGGTTGTCTATGCTATCATGACTTGGTAGAAATGACTACAGTAAAATTGGTTGGGTCAATAATCTGGCGTCCATGTGGTTGTCTATGCAAACCCCAATTTCAAAGTATCTTGGGCCAAAACCTAAGTTTCCGCAGGCCCAACTACAACAAGTTAAGAGCTAGCCCAATGTTGAGGTTGCCCAAAATGGGCTAGCAGTGTAAATGCACCAAAATTGGCCCAGCAACCCCAATAATAAAGAAAGTGACTCAATGCCATTTTAAACCCAATAAACAAAGCTGATCCAATTTTCTAATTATCAGCTTTTCAGATAATTTTCAATTTGTTATATTTCCTTCTAAATTATATAGCTTAATTACCTATATAACTTAATAACCTTAGTAATTAATTTAAGCGCTAGACAAACATTAGGCGCGCCATAATTTTTTTTTCGTCTCGGTCGCACATTCGCTTGCATGGTGCGGTTAGGACCATTTAATATTATCCAAGTCATTCTTTAATAATTTAATAATGAATCAATAAAAGCAAACATATGAAAAGACATGAAAATCTTATAAATCACAGTTTGTCCAAAATTAATTCAAACTAAGTTTAAGTCAATAAAGCGACATTGTTAGAACCACGGGACTCGGGGAATGCCTTACACTTTCTCCGCGGTCAACAAATTTCTTACCCGAAATTTATTTTTGAAGACCGATAAAAATAGAGTCAAACCTTCCTTTGACTAGGGATTCATATAAAAGGTGACTTGGAACACTGAAAAAAAATCAATTCCAAGTGCCGACTCTGTAAATAAAATAATCCCGACTCAAGTTTGTCACTTTAATGAGAAGCCTCTTTAACCCACAATCCATAAAACACATATCTTTTTAGGGGTAAAGGGGGGGGGGGGGGGGGGGGGGGGGGGGGGGGGGGGTGACAAGTCCCATTGATATACTCAATCGAGTTAACACCTTAATTATCTAGGTAATTAATCTACATTAATAACAATCCCATTAACTCAAATGATTAATAAACACAAAAAAGTATATTTCTAATTTGTTTGCGAATTACTGTTATAATGCTTCGGATTATAAACTTGCGTTATTCAATCTTATATTAACAAAAAAATCTTTTTCAAGTTCAAATCAAAATTTAATTAGTGGTCAAGAAACTAAAAATTAGAATGATTATTGAATAATTTCTCAATCGATAAACAATACTTAATCAATATAAAAATCTCAATATTCATTAGAGCTTCAATATAGGCCGGGTTGGGTTAGCCCACCCATGCCACGTGGGTTTTAGCAAGGGTTGGGATGGGCTAGTCTGCCATTTTGATAGGCCTAATAATGATCAGCCCACCTCAGCCCTATGTGGTCCGTAGGCCCTCGGCCGATCTATCATTTATTAAAATATAATTTTATATTATTCTTTAAGTACTAACCTATAAAAAGATAAATATTTAAAGTTAAAAAATATTTTATTGAAAATATTTCGCAAAACTTAATAACTTTTTATATTGATCTAATATATCAGAATAAACGCTAAAAAAGTAAAAGACAAGACTATATTTTATTCACTAAAAGTCAAAACTCAAAACAAGCTATTCAAGAGAACGTCCATGATGCTTATGGGATATCAAACACATCATCTTCATCAAACACATTTGAATTTGTCACGATCCATTTCCGGAGTCGTGATGGCGCCTGTCGTGGAACCAGGCAAGCCACCCATTTTATCTAATTAAATATAATTTCCCATAAAATGCCCCTTTTAACAAATTCTGATGTCAATAATAATAATAATAATAATAATAATAATAATAATAATAATAAATCCAATACTTTTGGGAAAACCAGTTAATGAGATTTAAAAAACTAAATCCTACAAATTCCGGATCCAGTGTTACACAGTCATGAGCTGCTAATACTTAATACAATCAAAAGAAATGACTAACATAGTCTGAAAATAAATACGACAGTTAGAAAGGAAAGAGAAGACGAGATCACGGTTGCCAACTTCTACCTCGTCAACTCTGATGAAACTGCTGTGCTCCCTGACCCGAGCTAATCTCCGTTGTACCTGTATCTGCACACAAGGTGCAGGGGGTAACGTGAGTATACCAACTCAGTAGTAACGAAACCAAACTACAGGCTGAGAGGTAGTGAGGGACTAAACCTCCAATAATTCAAACAACAGTATATAAATGAGACATGACAGTAATATATCAGGAAATAAACACGATGTATCAAGATATGTCTGTAAATCTTCATACTAGCATGAATGCATATAGAACCATGAATGATGTGTACTCATTAATCAAGCTCTCACAAGGTGGTTCACTCAGTACTAGAATACGGCCTTCAGGCCCAGGAAAGTCCATCTCGGACATTACATGATCACAAGTGACACAGTCACCAAGTACTGAGGAAAAAGGCCAATCCATCCCCCCACGGAGAAATCCATCTCCGGAACAGAATACTCGGACAAATCCGTGCCCAGGGAAATCTATCCCTCAATATTTGTGCGGTCACTGGGGGTGTATAGACTCCGGAGGGGCTCCTTTCAGCCCAAGCGCTATATCAAGCCAACGAAGGCATGATTTCAGGATCACTGCGGTGTGCAGTCCGACCTCATAACTTTCTTAAAACCAGGATCCAAGCCTCACTCAGTCAGTACCTTCCAGTCTCACTCACGATGCTCTAACATATGAAAATCAGCTCAAAACAATGATAATATAGAATAAACTAGCAACTTACGAGACTGAGGCATGAAATATATACTATAACATGACTGAGTACATGAAAGCAATAATCACAGATAGAGACAACAATAATAGACCATTCCGAAATAACCACATCGGCGTGAAGCCTTAACATTTATACTTAGCATGATTTCTATTTCGTTCAAGGTAATTACCACCTTCACAGTACAATATCAATCTGAGATAACCGGTAGACAGTGCCATGGGATGAGCCAGGCTACAAAAATTCGGTAAACGCCCGCATGCCCGTCACTTGGCAAGTACGTCACCTTAATTAACAGCAAATATCAAATAGATTGGGGTTTCGAACCCTCAGTTCCAAGTTTGGAAGCGTTAATTACCTCAAAACCGGCTAATACACTACTGTGCAGTGCCCTTACCTCTAAATTCGGTCTCCGAGTGCTCCAAATCTACCAACAATCAGATGTGTATCATTATAATATGCTAGGGAACTAATCCCAATCGAAATGTATCAAAAATACTCAAAAATCCCGAAATTGGTCAAACCGACCCCTGGTCCCACATCCAAAAATTCAAATTTTTTTATATCAAACTGTTCTTCGTCATCTCACGAGTCCGTACATATAAAGAACACCAAAATCGGAGTTCGTTTGATCCCTCAAATCGACCCTTAAAGGTCTCAAAATCTCAAGCCCAAAAATCCATTTTTTCTACTGATTTTTCCATGAATTTACACTGGTTTTATGTTCTATAATCATCCATGATCGAGTTTTAATAATCAAAACACTTACCTCTATAATGAACAAGGATCTCCCTCTTCAAAATTCGTCCCCAAAGCTCTTTTCCGTACAACAATGGTGTAAAATAAGGTTTAAGTTGCGGAAGAGTTTATTTAAATATGCCCAGTGATTTCTTCACCGATCGCAGACTCCCTGTCGTGATCGCGTAGCACCACTCTTCAACCCCACGCGATCGCATCTCCCCTCACGCGATTGTGAAGACCAATCGACCTCGCCCCCATGCGCCTGCCTTATCCCTACGCGATCGCAACACGCCCCACGCGATCGCACTGCTCAACCTGCTCAACCTCTGCGATCGCGAACTCACCTATGCGATCGTAGAGAGGAAAACCTACTGCACAAAAACCAGAAAACCAGCAATTCATCTATGAACAAAAATGCCCGTTAACCGACCGAAATCAATCCCGAGCCCCTCGGGACCCCAACTAAAGTTACCAACACATCTCATAACATCATTCAAACTTAGTTGCACTCTCAAAACATCAAAACACCAAATCTACATTGGATTTAAGCATAAGAACTTTGAAATTTCTAAAATCCTCCAACAAGGCCGAAACTATCCAAAACAACTCCGATTAACCTGAAATTTTACAGACACATCCAAAATGGCATTACGAACCTGTTTCAACTGTTGGAATTCCATTCCGATCTCGATAGCCGATTTTCCACTGCCGTTCAGAAATCGCCAAAAACTAACTTTTGCCAATTCAAGCCTAATTCTACACCGGACATCACAACAATATTTGGAACACACTTCTAAGTCCCAAATAACCTAATGAAGATATCCGAGACATAAAATCCGCATTCCGAGGTCGTTTCCCAGTAAGTCAACTCTCAGTTGACTTTTCTCATATTAAGGCTATTCTTAAGGATTAAGTGACTGAATTCTCATATAACAAAATCTAACACATCAATAATAGAATAACCAATCTATAACAAGTCAATAACAGTAATTATAATGCAGGTTTTTACGTAACGACAGACCGGGTCGTTACATTCTCCCCCTCTTAAACAAACATTCGTCCTCAAACGGGTCTAGAAACATACCTGGAGTCTCAAACAAGTGAGGATATGTTCTCTGCATCTCCCGATCGGTCTCCCAAGTAGCCTCCTCCACTGACTGACCTCTCCACTAGACCTTCACTGAAGCTATCTCCTTTGACCTCAACTTTCTGACCTCGCGAGCCAAAATAGCCACTGGCTCTACCTCATAAGACAAATCATCCTCGAGCTGAACTGTGCTGAAGTATAACACATGAGACGGGTCACCAACATATTTTCTGAGCATCGACACATGAAATACCGGATGAACACTCGATAGACTGGGTGTCAAGGCAAGTCTATAAGCCACCTCTCCAACCTTCTGAAGCACCTCTAAAGGACCAGTAAACCGCGGACTTAGCTTTCATCTCTTTCCGAACCTCATAACACCCTTCATGGGTGATACTTTTAGCAGTACCTTATACCCTTCCATAAAAGACACATCCTGAACCTTCCGGTCCGCATAACTCTTCTGTCTAGACTGCGCTGTGCGAAGTCACTCCTGAATCAACTTCACCTTCTCCAACGCATCCTGAATCAAATTTGTGCCCAATAACTTAGCCTCACCAGGCTCGAATCAACCAACCAGATATCTACACCTCCTACCATATAAAGCCTCATACGGGGCCATTTGAATACTGGACTGATAGCTGTTGTTATATGCAAACTCCGCTAGTGGTAGGAACTGATCCCATCAACCACCAAAATCAATTACACAAGCTCGTAACATGTCCTTCAAAATCTGAATAGTCCTTTCCGACTGCCCGTCGGTCTGAGGATGAAATGCAGTGCTCAACTCTACCTCAGTACCCATACCTCTCTGTACGGCCCTCCAAAATTGCGATGTGAATTGAGTACCTCTGTCGGAAATAATAGAAACCAGAACTCCATGCAATCGGACAAACTCCTTGATGTAAATACCAGCTAACCGCTCTGAAGTATAAGAAGTGTTGACAAGAATGAAGTGCGCGGACTTGGTCAATCTATCTACAATGACACAAATATCATCAAAACTCTTCGAAGTCCGTGGAAGCCCAACTACAAAGTCCATGGTGATCCGATCCCACTTCCACTCCGGAATATCCAACCTCTGAAGTAATCCACCTGGTCTCTAGTGCTCATACTTGACCTACTGGCAGTTGAGACACCGTGCTACGTACTCCGCAATGTCTCTCTTTATCCGCCTCCACCAATACTGCTGTCTCAGATCCTGGTACATCTTCGCGGCACCCGGATGAAAAGAATACCGCGAACTGTGAGCCTATGCTAATATCATCTCTCGAATACCATCCACATTGGGCACGCAAATACGCCCTGATGCGAGACTAAATTGCATAGTTTAACATGTGATATACCTTACATTTTATGCGCATTAATGATAAAATTACACTTGTTATGTGCTTAATGGAGTTTATTTCATGTGTAGGTAAATTGGAAATGGAAACGGAGCTAAAGGGATGCAAATACGTCAAAAATGCGCAAAAGAAGACGCCCGAGCGATAGCCGGGCGTTTGCCCCATAAAGCCTGGCCCCCCC